>SKCR01047945.1:0-40263 GCA_019454045.1 Zanthoxylum bungeanum | reverse complement strand
AGATATACAAGCAAAAGTACATGGGCACGAGCGCACACAGAGAAACAGAGAGAGGGCTTAACCTCGAGGCCAACACAGACGGGCAATTCCCTTTTTGCTCTTTGCTTATCATTTGAAACATCTTGTAAATTTGTTGTATAGACAGAGTAACCAGCACAAGCATAATAAAAATCTAACAGAGCCTGGACATCTTTTGAAGCATCAATCTCAGATTGTCCAACAACATGGTTAGGTACTGTCCACAAACTTCAATATCAGTAACTTAGCATAATTTCCAATTACAAAGCAAACAATATAAATGCTGGATCAAAAATTGAACTACAAAGAGAGTGCAAACAAAAACCTATACTATGCCCCAATTGCTGTGACTTGGTGACAAGGGACTTGTTGTCAGATGCATTTCTTGTGAGAGTCTTAGGGCAGCGAGTTTTATTTGCTCTGCTTAAGTACGGATTAGGTGATTGCTTAAGCCGATCGGTTGATTTGGCGGGGGTTTCCAAAAAAAAAAAAAAACTATACTACGATCAATGGATCTTAAAGCTTCTTTAGAAACAACAATTGATCAAGAAACAAGAAATTTCAACCATAAGTTAACGATAGTAATAAATAAAAACCCAATTAATTGAAAAATTCATTGATTAATTAATTAAGAAATGGGAAACCTTGAGGTAGCGTACGAGGGATGCCGATGCAACGAGGGTTGAGCTTATGGGATTTAAGAGATGAAGAGTAATAGAGATATCCTTTGCAAGATTTTCCATTGGGAGCTGCTTTTACGACATCGTTTTGCTTTTCTTGTTGTTTCTTATTGTCTCCTCTTCCTTCTTCTTCGTCTCCTTTACTCGATTCCATATTTCGTTTACTGTCTCTGTCTTTCTCAATCAATGATCTGCATCGACCTGAAAGAGATGTTAAAATTACCGGAAATGTCGACGCTCGTTTCGACGTCGTTTAGGGGTGATGATTATCCGTTGTCCAAATGAATTAAATACGAACTTCATCACATTAATTCGTTTATTTATTTAGAATTCATTGATTATTTTTTTATTAAGTTCGAGAAGTTAATGTCAATTATCATTATAATAATTTATTATTTAATTTTGGTGTCATTTTTAATAAGTTCATTAATTGTAATTTCACAAATATAGGCTTATGAAGAATGAGTAGTGATATATATACTTTATGCGTAAAAAATGAATACAGAATTATAATTTTAAATTAATAAGAAGATATTGTATATATAAAAAGTTATTTAATCTAATTAAAAATTTAATTTAAAATCAAAAATATTAATGTCACGATTAAACAAATATTCATTAAGTATCTATTTAGTAAACGAATCGAATATGAATACGAATTTTGATATTAAGAATTATTTAATAAACGAATTAAATACGAATTCATCATATTTTGATTTTATTCATTTAGGATTCGGCATAAATTCAATTGATCAATTCATTTTACCACCTAATATAGTTGAGATGATTTCATACAAGTTTTAGAATGATTGTGGAAATAAATAAATGGATTAGTATAAAAATTGAGTAGGGATTCTAAAAATTTATTTTTTATCTGAAATTTCAAATTTTTTACTTACAAATCCTGAATATCTCCGAGACTCAAAATTTTGAACAACTTAATCTAAAATTACAATTTTTCATTTCAAATTTATAATCGAAACGAAATCAGAGTAGACAAATCTCAATAACCATCTCTAGCTGGAATCTTGCTTGATCACGAGTTTTTCAATATCATCAATCAAATCATATCTAAATAAAATTTTATTTCCATTTATGAAGTGCCATACTATTTTTATTTGAAAAAAGTTTAACCAGTCAATTCTCACACACCTAGTGTACTTGTAACTTGCACCCCCAAGAGATTTTATCACCCAAAAAAAATGCTTTGTTACTTCTATTTTTTATTCCTTTCAACCCAAAAAAGAAATATATATATATATATGTACTTGATTTTCGCTTTGAGTTGCACCAAGCAAGCAATCACTGCAATTGTATATTCCAGAAAGATTAAGCCATTTAAATCCCACAGTTGAGGGCCTGAGGCAGGAACTCAAGGAAGAAACTGAAACTAAAAAAAGAAGATATTATTATTACCCTATGGCACTCTTCTGAAAACAGGATAATAGGTATCCAGTTCAAGACGCTCCAAGATCCGCTGTGAAGCCCATAGATAAGAGGAGTGACCTTCAATGAGATGGGTTACGTCAATCTGCAGTTATTGAATACTATTACTTTAATTTTGGTTAAAATGGTAGTACACCAGATAAATCACAATTCACAAACAACCCAGAAAAGCAGTCATACAATCGGAAAATCTAAAGATAAACACAAGCAACCTATTCTCTTGCTCCTAAAGGCTTTGGCATTGTGGTGGGTTGGAGCCCTCTATATTTGAGGGCACCAGCTCAAGTACCCTCCCTCAAGGAGGGACCCATAATAAATATCACCCGCATTGTAGAGCGAGTAGAGATATCTCTCCAAGTATGGAGCAAATATTAGTATGAGGTCTCGCTTCTAGTTGGCATAGATTTTCGAGTTATGCTCGATAGACCTCTCTAGGCTGTATAATAAGAGTCTGTAATGTTTTCATATTCCCAATAGACCTCATATTTCAATATATAGGAGGGTCTAGCGCACGAGGCTTCCCATACTTAATACAATAATATCTGTACATTAAAAAAAAACTTACATTCTCAATCCCCAGACCATCAATTGGTTGAATCCCGGCTAATCCTTGTGAAAGTAAACTGTTTAAAGCAACAGTTAGTTTCTATAGAAGAAATTTATTTAATAGTTTTTTATAAAAATAAAATTAATCAATTGTTTTTTTTTTCCCTGAATGGAAGGACTGCTGATTCAATTGTAAATGAATGTGCGGATTTTAGAAGGCCAAACATTTTTTTGATAATAGATAGCTATAAAATTATAATGATAAAGACTAATCACATTTATCCCCTCACATTTTTCCCTGTGCATTTTTCACCATACATACCTAGCACGGAATGCAATTGCAAGCGTCCAGTCATTCGTGGCATAACAATTAATAAATCTTCCAGCCACCATCTGCAAAACAGCAGAAATTAACATAGGACACACAAATAATGTCATAAATATAAATCCCCTTAGAAAACAGCTGGAATGATGTTTTCATTCAAAAAATCTCCAATCACCTTTCTCGCAGCTTCCCAGTTCTGATCTTTAATTGAGATGGGCGCTCCAAGAAGAACAACTCTTTCTACAATTCCAGCTGCAAACATTAAGAACTGCATCAGGATCATTTTAGCAAATCCAAAATTCTACATGAAATTAAATATATTCGGTACTAGTTATTACCATTACATTCATTCTCGGCCAAATTTTCAAGGCACTTGAATATGACCCTCGCTCCAAGTGAGTAACCTATAAGTGTCACAGGCCTGGAAGATTTTATTTTTTTTTAAAAAAAAGAAGAAATTAAAAAAGTCATTGGAAATTTAGGAACTGGAAACCAATATTTTTTAAGTCAAGGCCTGCATACCGGTACCCTTGCAGTCCTTTCACCAACACTTCAGCTAGCAGCTTTCCTGCTTTGTCTGACCTAGAAAATTGCAGAAGTTAAGGATCTAGTAAAAAACTTACAGAGCAAACTAAAACAAGAGCTAACAGCAGGGAACTTCAAAGTTCAAACCAACATCAACCATATTCCATCTGGTAGTTAATGTTCTAAGCCAACCTGGAGATCCCTTGAATTTCAACCACAGAATAAAATTTGGTCCATCAGAAGATTATGACAGTTTTAATGGTTTAAATCTGACTATTTTTTTCCAACAACAGCTACTGAAAATCCATTAACCACACAAGTTTGCAGATAAGAAAACACACAATAATAATTGAGCTATAAACACCGTCCTGTGCATGGTCAAAGTTAATTTACAGAATTGTCACGTGGGTCCAACAGACCAACACACACATTAGATTTAAACAGACTCAACTTGCTCCACATTATAATTAATCAACTTATAGAATATCAGAATTTGAATGCAAAATCTCTTATTCAAAACTAAGTTAACCTGTTAACAGCGATTGTCCATTTGCTGTCTATAAGATCAGCAGCAAAAATTAAAGTTGCTGGCCAAGCCAATGCAGCTAGAATACTTTTTAGTACAGTCATCATCGCGCCTTGCTTCATTAACTCCATAGCAATTCCTGCAGCAAGTAACAGCAATCTTGACATTATAAATCATATTTTATCATTATATTCAATTTGACTTTATAACAACAGTAAAATAAGGTTTCAAATGAATTACTTGAAGTAAGCCAATCCCGAATTGCAGTGCTCACTGCAATTAGATTCTTTGACTCCCACTGCAGAGCATACCTAGAAAAACTCTCAAGTCAATTCTTGAACAATTCAGATTGAACAGAAAATTGAAAGAGCCAAATTTCCATTAAATAGAAGGTGGCACCAAATAATATACCTTTCCATGTTGTCATTTAGTCCTTCCCAAGACCTTACAAAATCTTCCTGATCAAAAACTACTCCAGAGATCAAGATTTCTACTGCTAGCCGCTGATAGAAAAGTTAAATGACAATTGAATTTAAGACAGTTGATTCAACAATTTTTACTTTTAAACAAGCAGTGGGATTTTGTGGGGTGCAGGGTGGTGTGGATTTTAAATGATAAAGGAGGATGCAATACGCACGCCTTGGTTTTGGTTTTCTCCAATAGCCTTGAATTCGAATTCATCAACACTTCCAGTTCTCCTAGCCATTTTGCTCCCCGTAAGTCCAGCTCCAGCAGCTGGGTGAAGAATGTGTTAACAGAGGGGAAATATGTTTTTAAAAAAAATTCAGGGTATTTCAATCGCAGGATAGAGGAAAGTAGCTTATACAAAGAAATAAAATGTTTGAAAACTCTATCTCTTAGGTAATAGAGGGAAATAACAGGTACCTGACTTTCTAAATTTTCAGGTCAAGATTTTGGTCAACTATGATGATAAATTTGCAGGAGGAACTACCTCAAAACCTCCCATTTACGTTTAACTGTAGGGATGGCAATGGGGAGGGGAGAGGGAGGGGATCGACATCCCCGTACCCATCCTCGATATCCTGCTTATGCCTCCGTCCCCTCATAATTATTTAAGGGGAGGGTATGGGATCCCCAAGGGGACTCGAACCCCGAATATCTGCTAATTTTCTCCAAAAATAAACTAATATCAATTAACATTTATAAACTATGTCAATGTCATCGACATTACTATATAGCTATGAAATTATCCAAAAATAATGCATTTGATTAGGATTATCCAAAAAATAAAAATAAATACTACATTAGTTCATTACACAAATTACAATAACTAAATCGCCAATCAAATCATCTCTGTCAACCTTCAGAATCTTATAATAAAAGAAAAAAATTACTTTTTATAAATTTAAAATAAATATTCAAATCAATATTTGAAACAAAAGCCAAATCAATATTTTAAACAAAAGCCAAATCAATATTTGAAATCAATATTTGGGTATTTATATTTTTGTCATTAATGACCATTTTCATCTAAGCACTTATATTATCTATTATTTATATTTTCTCAAATATTATGATATTTTATATTTACATTCATATTTATTATAAAATCTTTCCACTAAATATTTAAAAAATAAATAATTTAAAATTTTAAAATGGGGAATGAGGAGGGGATGGGGATTACACATCATCCCCGTCCCTTCCCTGAATAAAAAAAGAGTATTAAATTTTCCTCATCCCGGTCCCCGACATTAATTTTTCTAATTTTTTATCCTCGATCCCCACGTCATTTGGGGAGGGCCCCAAGGACCCCCGTCTCTTTGGGGATTTCTGCCATCCCTATTTAACATAAACGTAAGAATTTCATAAAGAACCAAACCAAACTGTATCAACTGCCCTGATATTATCTACCAAATCAGTAATTGTATTATTTTACACAACCATATCACGAGAAGCATTTTGTTTTGCCAGAAATCCTTACCCACAATTAGAGATGGCAAAAATCCCCACAGGTTCAGGGCCTTGTGGGGATCCTCCCCAATCGGGGCGGGTTCAGGGCGCCAAAACATGCAAAAATCCAAATCGGGCCGGGAGAAAAATTTCCATATTTTATAAAAAAATGTATATATTATAAACAAAAAACCCATTGCCTTATTCTAAGATTTTCAAATAACAGTTGAAAATTAACAATAAAGTAAGTAGGGATCGGATCTCCACTTATCCCCCATCCCCATTCGGGGAATTTCTTTCAAGTTCGGAACGGGCTCGGGGATTTCTCAATAATTCGGGTTCAGCGATCATGGTTCCCCTCCCAAAACCCGCCCCATTGCCATCCCTACCCACAATTGAGGAGAGATCAAGGGGAGTTCTCTAAATAATACACCATGCTAACATGATCCGCAATTAGAAAATGAGCAAAAGTTCATAAATTTTTCTATACATCCTATAGATGACTGACAGAAACAAATACGTAATAACTATCTAAAATGTGTGGTCTGAAAAAAAAAAAGAAGAAATCACACCAAAGGATGTGAAACTTATAGAAGATGCCCCAAGTAAAAGATCATTCACCTCCAAATGACGCGGCAACGGCAACAGAACCAGCAACGGTTCCTGCAGCACTTGCAGCTGCAGCAAACCCACTTGCTCCTATAACAGGGATAAGAGTGCCCAAAGTTGGAGCTAGAGCACCAAATCCAGCAGCAATTGCTGGGGCAGCTAATCCTGTCAGATACTAGACATATGAATTGAAAGTGATGATGATATATTTTGTTTCAAGTAGAAATATCAATACTTCAAATATTATAGAAAACCATTTTAATGGTTGCATACCACCAGTAACAGCCATCAAGGTTCCTCCAGTTAATGCAGCTGCACCAATGATACCACCACGCTTCCACTTCGCCCATTTGCTTTCTGATGATTTGGCTTCTTTTTCCTTTGATTCTTCTGCTTTGCTTACAGCCATTGCAGAGCACGCAACCATCATCTCAATAGCTTCCTAATAAGTGGAATTGTATGAATAGAAAGAATAAATAAAACATGATGAAAATGCAGTTGACAGGTTGAATCACTAAAAATGATAGGACATCCATGCACAACAAAAACTGGACTGGAAATGTGGTAATTCTTCCAATATATGTGAAAATTAGATAAAGAAGGCATCCGGCTAAGGAGGAGTTGCAGATATCTTATGGATTAATATTCTTATCTTTCTATTTAATTACATTTATGAGTTCAAAAACCTTTTTGTATTAATCACATGTAATAAATATAAAAGGAACAATAATAAAATTATCAACAATGTTACAAAAAGCACTGCGAGAATGTCATATACAACAAGAAAAAGGTTTAGATGGCAGCTGATAAGGAATGACTAGTATTCAGACCATTTTTATCCACTTGATATCAAGCCATGTTGCAAGCAATCGCAGAGCCACACGATGTCGAGAATCATAGCCCGTTCTTTGTCTGGTGCATTTTTTGTCATCTGCTGGTATATCTGCCAGACAAGCCGAAAGTAGTTCATAGAGAACTGTCACTTTCCTCTGATAACTGAGCACTGCTTCGTCTTCAATATGTCTCTCATCAAATTTACTGCCAGACTCATGAGGTGAATCTTCAATGGCCACTAAATTGCTGTCTGTCTCCTGCTGAGTTTTCAGGTCGGCATTTTCCGACTCAGAATGTGACTGCATTCCACCAGTGGAACATTTCTCAAGACATTCATTTTCATAATCAAGGTGTTTTTCGTGAGGTGAATCATCAAATCCCACTAAATTACTACCCATCTCCGGCTGAGCTTTCAGATCAGCATTTTCCGACTCAGAGTGTGACGGCATTTCACCAGTGGAACATTTCTCACGACATTCATTTTCAAACTCGCGATGTTTCTCCTCCTTATACTTGGAAGTTTCAGAATCTGTCTCCAGGCTGACTGATGTAGCATCAACAGCTTTTGATAGAGCAAATTCCTGATCTGAACATTCGGAAGAACCATCTCCAGCTTCTTCTGAGAGTAACCTCAAAAACTGCAACAGACTTGGTCACATTAAAGGCTGATGATTCCTTAAACAACTAAATCGATAAACAGTTCACTTTTATTAATAAAATTGTTTCTTCAAATGTACAGCTCCCTAGACCAACAATTAAGACATGCATAGCAACGCTATTTAATACCAAACACTATGACAAAGTTAAAAGAACCCTTGATAGCTTTTTGTTGGATTATAATGTTGCAGGAAACAAAAGAACATACAGCTCCAACATGATGCTTAGCAGGAGAACATGCAGCAGTTTCCTCTAGTCCAGACCACGCAGCAGATTCAATATCCAGAAACCTGTTCATGACAAGTTCAAAAGAAAAACTGAATAAACCAATTCTAAAACCAACATCTAAACAGGCTGAAAACTGGATATCACTTTTTGCTATCAACAACCATGATCAATGTTACAAAACTGTGGGTAGAACTCATCTTTAGAAACCGACTTGTAAGGAGAAGGAACCCATGAACTTATATTCTCATTTATGTTATTCTATTTAACCCATGTGGGATTTAAGATCCTAAAATTACACCAATTTTCGTAACCGATGTCCGCAGCAGCCAATCATACCCTGTTGGGTGACTTCGAGGATCCCGTCTCCGTGTAGCAGCCCTCCTCAAGTCGCCCTGTCGCAACAACGGCCACGAAGCTGCATTTATACCATTTTACCGATCCCATATTGCGCATGGTGCGTCCAATTCCATGCTCAGCGTGGTGGGTGCTCTAATACCAATTGTTACAAACACATGCGTAGGGAGCCCGTGAGTTCATATTCTCCCATTTATGTTATTCTATTTAACCCATGTGGGACCTAGGATCCTAACAATCAAAAGCCAGATCAGATTAGATTACAGTTTAATTAAACTAACAGTCGCAACTCCTGAATAAGGAAACTCCAGTACTCCAAATCTTACATCAATTCCTTTATCAAAATAACTTCACGAGGTAAACACACACACCTATTTGGCAGTTGAGACAGTGAAGAATTAAATGAGTTGAATATTAATTCCAATTTTTAGTTTGATTTCAAAAGGAGTTAAAAAAAAAGGATCGAAATCACCTGAAAACGGGGCGGAGCAGACCGGAGTTTTCGTGGACCCAAAGTTCAGGGTCATCGGCCACGGAGTCACTGCTGCTGCTACAGCTGCTTCGCTCCTCATTTGAGTCATCTTCAGAGGGCAAGCCCAAGGGGCGAGTCTGGTTGATCTGAGCCTGGCGAAGAGCGATTGCGAACAATGCTCCGGCTGCGTACCTTTGCGTCGGCGATAAAAACGACGCCGTTGCCATAACCAACGTTTTGATGAATGAAGAAAAAACTGTTAGCTAAGTTTGATTGAGCATTGCTGCGTATGATTTTGGGAATAAAATAAACGGTTTCAATAGTGGAGTCCTTTGAATATTGAAACGTTCGAAGGTCAAATTGGGAATAATAAATTAAACCAATAGGAAAACGGACCGGAGTGGTTGGGGTTTAAAGTGAAGCGCCGACGTTTTACTCGTTGGTCGGATCAGAGTTTGATGAAATCAGGATTTACAAACTCGGCGACGAAAATTAACTTAAGTAATGAAAAACTAATTTTATGCAGTTTGTTTGTATTGATTGGAAATCGATGTCATAGCTTTTTAATTTTAAGGAATATGCCAGATTTCGTCAATTTCATTTTTTTTTTTTAATTTAAATTTTGAGTTCGTTTTATTTATTTTTATTTTTTATAAACGAAATCGGGGATCGAAAATTATAAAATCCAGATTTTCACCCAAGTCCGATAAGTAGAAAAGTGATCCGAGTTTCATAACCCAAAATCAGGATTTGAGGCAAAAAATTACCACCCCTAATTTAGACACCATTAGAGTAATTTCAAAAGACTAATCTAATTTTAATCTTTAAATATTTATGTGGTAAATTAAAGCTTGAAAAAAATAAGCTTTCTTCCTCTTTAAATATGTAACATCCCCGATTCGGGAGATTTTATTGGCATGGGATAGACCGTACTAACCTCATAAGTCTCTGACTCTCTAACCATGAACAAAAACTAATATTCTTTTCTTTATTTAAACATCTTAAGTATGAGACCGTAGCCCAAGCTTAAAAACATCACATACAAACTCAACATTAATGGCTGTACTCAGTAACACTTACTTTTACAATGACTATTACAACCAAAGACTAATACATAACTTTTACTTGACTCTGACTGAAATCTCATTATCTCTTACTTAATCTGGTGGACTCCAACCCTAGTGATTGCATCAGTATCCGTCCTCTTAAGCTCGTCCTCTGATGATACCTGCAAAAACAGAAACCGGAAGTGGGGGTTAGACCGTTATACGTTCTAAGTCAGTGGACGTAAACTGAAATACTGATATAAAAATATTTGGTTCTGAAATCAAAGTTCCAGAAATAACTTTATATAAAAACTCTTTTTCTGAAATCCTTGTCTGAAATTTCTTTTATAAAACTTATCTTTCTGAAATTTGCTTTTGAAAGTCTGGTTTTGTAATCTTGTAACTGGAAGATCTATTCTGAAAACTATTTCTGAAATATCTGTTTTCTGAAAAACTGTTTCTAATTTTGATCTCTGAAAACTGTTTTATGAAAACCTTATATCTGAAAATTGGTCTATATCTGAAAAACTAGACGTATGAGGGCGTTACGTATCACCGTCCCCCATACGACTAACTAGAGCCAGTAGTGCAAATCCATGACTTTGGGGCATTACATATCACCGTCCCCCCAAAGCATGCAATTACTATCCCTGAAACTAGTGGTCTTGGGGCGTTACGTATCGTCGTCCCCCAAGCTACTGAACTAGAACTGGGGGTGCAGATCTATGCTACCCTCCAAGCTCTGAAACTAGGATCTAGGGGCATCTTTCATCCCTAATCCTGAACTAGGATATGGGGGCGTTAGGTATCGACGTCCCCCCAGTCCTCTACATGTGCACATGTGCTGTCCGTCAATTACATCTCTGAATCAAGTTGCATACTGAGGTGGGTTTTTCCCCCATGCCTCGAAAAACATAAAACATTTTCTGAAAATGTTTCTTTCTCAATATAAAACTCAAATCATAAATTTTTATGAAATGACTGTAATAATAAAATAATCTAACGACCTAAAGCGTGAAAGTAAGTCTGATATAGAAATAACAAAATGAAAGTAAATTTTAAAAAGGTAGTGTCCACTCACTGTCTTGGAGTTCCACTAGCCTTTCTTCATTTCTCTAGTGAAACTTATGATTCATGCGATGATCTATCATCGATAATTTCGATTAGAAAATGGACTAAGAATAAATAGATCAGAATCAAGCTAAGTTTGCTTATTCAAGTAAGGGCTATCATTTTGAGGGTATCGTACTCTTAACATGATGTAATATAAGAGTTGATACAAGACTTATAGGGGTAGCCTCTAACGTGTATGGGTGGATCTGTGATGATTTACAACTGATTTGGGACTGATTTTGTGCCACGCGTCGCAATGCAAATCCTTACGCGTCGCGACGCACATCATCCAGAAACGTGTAACCATTTTTCCTTTGTGCGTCGCGACGCGAATCAGTTTTCCAGGATTCTGCTATTTCTTCTTCAAATCTAACTCACCCAAATGTAAACCCTAACATTCCCACACTAAAAAACAATTCACAAAACATCATCATACATTAACTTCACACATTTTAATTCAAGTTAACATCCTCAACACTTCATTAATCACATCATCCTCACTCTTAGCTTAAACCCTTAGAATTTATCACACTTGAGTACTTATGCTACAACCAATTTCTTTACTTAGCAATCAATAATAAACAACATTTAGCATGCTAATATCTCTATTTTATCATCAAACTTCCAAAACCGAACAAATTAAATTTTGGGTCAAGTTGGTTTTACCTCTTTTCTTGTGAATTCTCTCATCTTTTAAGGATGTCATGCTCAACTTTGCTTCATCTTCCTTCTTTTCCTTCTTCTTTCTTCTTCTTCCTTTCTTTTTCATCTTCTTCCTCTCATTCTTCTTTCTCTTCTTCTTTCTTTCTTCTACGTTTCTTCTTTCTTCTCTTTTTCTAATTTTTTTTTTGTGATTTGATGGATAGTGTACTCTTTATATAATAGGGGTTATTTGATATTTGGAAGGTTGGAGAAAAGTGTTGAATTTTGGAGAAAGTTTGAGATTCTTCTATTTGGGTAAGAAATTGCTATTCATCCAAATTTTGACTTGTATTTTTGACCTATTTCTGGTCCGAATTTGGAAAAATGTTCAACGCGGAAGTTGTAGGTCTCAATCTCAGATTTCCGACGATATAAAATTCATAAATACGATCCAAATACCATGGGTTTTTCGGAGTGGAACATCATGACATCTAATATCGGAATCCCGAAGAATTTCATTGATTGTTCCCAGAATCATCTCACGAGGGTATATGTTTCCAAACATGGTTTATATTTTGTGACACCCGTCTCACATTGTAACAGTAGTTGAAATCCCCGGTCGTTACAGAATAAAAATAAGTTATATTATTTCAATCCAATTGAAATGATTCACTTTAGTTTTATAATTTTAATATATAAATAATTATAAGTAATGATCATGTTACACATCAAGAGTTAGTTAGTTGCAATTAATTAGGAAAGATTAAGTAAAGTTAGTTAGCGGTTAGTTATTCTTGTAAAGCCTTCACTTGGCTATATAGTTTGTATGAGGTATCCATGAATAAAGAACAATCATTTTCAACAAAATGACTTTCAAAGGCCTTGGAGTGTTTGATTAGCTTCCACTCGAATTATTAGCTAACAATTGGAGATTTGTAGGTTTGCCTAAGATTAAACATATCAATTGGTGCTCTCGTTGAGAGAATTCATCAAATGGAGAAATCATTTGACGACATCAACGAGTCACTACGTGAAATTAAAAAGATACCGTAAAATCTTATCACAAAATTAGATTCGGGTGCCATTAATCTAGCTTCTTTTGGAGCTGCTCATGACAATGATCAAACAAATGCATCAATATCAGTGGAAGCAAATCCTTCAATCTTGGGTTCCAAGATTTAACTCTGGAGAAGCTTCACAAATCAAAAACGGCACAACCATTTCCAAAGATCAAGAACTCAATGACTTGGGCGAATTGAATGGTGTTGATGAGGATGAGATTTTCGGTGATAATAACAAGATTAAGTTCAATATCACAACTAACAAGGGCAGAGAAGAGATCCGAAAGATGTTTCAAGATGTCACTATCCAAGATCAAGAACTAATTTCAGTGAAAGAAAATCAGTATGGTATTCTGATTCAAGTCCATGAAAAGTAAGCATACAAGAAACCATGATAACAACTATCTTGGCGAATTGAACAACAAAGCGGAGGATGAAATCATTAGACATAACAACAAACTATCATCACAAATGACGAGAGCGGGCTCTTAAAAGAAAAGATCAACAGGCTGCTTCAAGAGGAAATAAGACACAAGTTTGAGACCAGAGAACACAAGAAGAAGGTAAAGATGACAGATTTTGGTCCAATACTATTTCAATTCGGTTTGATAGCACAAACCTCACTACTTATATTTTCAATGTGAGTCAAAGGCATGAGCTTGAAGGTTGTTTGAGCAGAGAAGAAAGGAAGAACACATATAAGCTATTTGGTGAAATGCCTGAGAAGAATACAATCCAATATTTGGTTTCTCTATAGATGTTCTGGTACATAAGTCCTTAAGCTACCGAGAAGAGAAAAGAAAGACGACGAATTCAGAGGCTGCAATTGTGGGAGAATTCAGTATCGAAGGAAAAAAAACAGTTGAGCATTTTGTAAAAATAGCCAAATTGAACCCTCAAAATGCAAATGCTTTCAGATATTTGGGGCGTTATTACATCAGAGTTTATGTTAATACCTAGAGAGCTCTCAAGTGTTACCAAAGATTGCTCTCTGGGGAAGCTTTATGTGAGTTGTTGGAACAAGGAGGAAATGAGGGCTTGGTAGTGGGTGTCTGTAGAGAGGCTTCAAACAATTCTCCCAGGGTTTTCAGGGCATTTCTTCAACTGGGTTATCTACAATTGCATCTCAAGAAACAGTCAGAAGATGTCCAAAGTCTTCAACACACTATACGTGGCTATCCTACCTTTCCTCATCTCTGGGAAGCTCTTGGTCATGCTTACCACCGACTTGGCAAGATTACCGCTGCTATTAAGTCCTATGGGCGAGCTATTGAATTGGATGATACAAGTATCTTTGCTCTGCTTGAAATTGGAAATATATTTTTGATGCTTGGTAACTTTAGAAATGGAGTTGAGCAGTTCCAACTAGCTCTTAAGATTTCATCTGAAAATATGCTTGCACATTATGGGCTTTGCTTCATGACTGCTTGGTTCGGGTTCAGCAAAACAATGTATTGATTTGGGTGCATTTAGATGGGGAGCTTCACTGTTAGAATATGCATGCAAAGTTGCTGAAGCTAATACTGATTTAGCTGGAAATCTGTCATATATATGGAAGTTGCTTGGTGATATTCAGCTTACTTATGCTAAATGTTTCTCAGTGGATGAAGCTTTTGAGAGTTGTTTAACAACCGTGTAAATATTACCTATTGTAGAGTTCCAAATTCTCATTTCCAAGACATATCCATTAATTTGGCCAGGTCACTTAGTAGGGCAGGGAACACATTGGATGTTGTACGAGAATGTGAAAATTTGGAGAGAGAAAGAATGTTTGATGCAGAAGTTTTAAAATATATGCTTTCTATTTGTGGCAACTTGGTAAACATAACCAGGGCCTCTCCATGGCTAGCCATCTGGCTTCAAGTGCTTTTACCATAGAACAATCATCTGTAGTAGCTTGCTCTGTTTCACGAATATATAGTGATTAAGTGTTGGATAATGTTAATTGTTGTTAATTGGAAATTATTAAGCAAATTATTTGATGTTGTTAAATAACAACATTAGTAATAATTTCATGTTGGAAATTATTAAGTTAATTATTTGGTGTTGTTGAATAACAACAATTAGTAATATCAAATAATTAAGTAAACAACAAGAGTTGTTAATCAAATAATTAAGTAACAACAAGGGTTGTTAAGTAACAACAATTAGTGAAATGTTAAATGGGGAACATATGGTACACCCATGATGGTAACATTTTTGGAAGGGTTAGAGAAAGTCATTATGCATCCAAATACATGTGATTACATAGTAATCAATGCACGTGATTAAATAGTAATCAAAGATTAATAGTAATCCATGCATGTGAGCTAATAGTGACTTGGTTTCCCTCCTATAAATAAGACCATTTGCTTATTGAGTTAAGCAATCAATTAAGTTTGATTAAGAGGTCTCTACAAGCATAAAAGGTATGCAATTGTGTTGTGGTTAGTATAGATTTATTTCAATTAGCATGTAAATAAATCTAGGACTAGTAATACATGTATGGTTAGATCCTAAGAGGACAAACATGTAAATATATTAGGGATTATGTTTCCTAACATTGGTATCAGTAGCTTAAATGCATGTATTCTAGTTGGATTACACAAAAATTGCATGAACATGCATGAAAAATGTTGAAAATGCTTCTGGTTTTTATTTTTACAAAAATGATTTTCTTCCAACTTTGGGCCGTAATAACTCTCTGTAGAAAATTGATAATCGCATGTTAAAATATGTTTTGAAAACTAGGTCATGAGATCTTCAATTTGGTATATCATTTGCTTAATTTGGATTAAAATTGAGAAAGATATGGACCCTAGAAGTTGGCTAGATGAATATGTTTTTACCCAGAAAAACACTCCCAGAATAGTCGTACTACATGTCATCCGGTCTTTAGAAAAACGGACGACACATCGTACACGAATAATGGGCTCAACCAACATGTCATCCGGATAGAAGACAGACGACATGTCGTCTGCGTCTTTAACATAGAACCGACTTGTCATACTTACACAGATCTCGCGGACGACATGTCGTCCGCGCGTGAAGGTTACCCGAGGCTGGCCGGCGCGTGAGGGGGCGTGACGGTGAGTGAGAGCCCATGGCCGGCGCGTGGCGGAGCGTGGAGGCGTGTGAGCCACTCCTGTGGCGCGTGAATGGCGCGTGGACATCCGTGTTGGCCCGTGTTGGTCATGTATGTATCGGTTTGCTTCGGTAATTCCGATCCGTCATGATTAAATGTCTAGTCTTTTTGCATATTGTATTAATCGGCCATGATAAATTTGTTTTATCATATAAACTTTGTTTATGTAAATGAATATCTTTGTGATGTTTATTTTAGTTAATGTAACTTTGTGTTTCATTATATTGATTTTTCTTTGTATTGTTGCAGAAAAATCATGCCGATCAGACAAAGAACTGCAAAAGAGTTATGACATCCGCCCACAGTGAAAGATTGAAAGACATGTTGCTGGATTGGATAAATATCGGATGAAAGAAGATGATGATATGATCTTGCATATAATCACCTTCAATAACATGTTACAAGAATCTATATGGGAGGGTAATTGGATAGGACAACCGAACAGACTGAGATACCTACGAAATACTCTCCCGGAAATATGGCAAAAAAAGGCTTACTGATATTTGGAAATTAGTAACTCATACAGAAGAACTACGTGTTCAATACAACATAGCCATTGAGAGGTTAGCGATTGAGTATCTTCAATCTAAGCAAATAATACCATTTTTCCTTTGATGTCTCGGAAACGTTGCAAGGATCCGAAATTTGCAATAGGTTTTCCATGGTTGTCCAAGATCAATTACCAGTTACCAAAGAATTGAGGATTCTTATCCAAAGACTTTTATTCGTTGGAACACTAGAACCGGAAAAGTTTTAAGTGTTAGATATTAGTTTTTTCTATGATAAAACTATGTTATGTTTAAGTGTGTGTAATTGTTTGTTACTTCACGCATGTAAATATTGTATTTATATGTATGAATGTTTCATGTTGAATTAATTTATGTAATTAAATCAATGATTGTCATGTACAATAGTCGCATGATTAAGATGTTTAAGAATTTATGTAATTTTTAGAAAATGATTTTACATGATTGATTATGTTGATAATATTTTTACATTGGGTAATTGGATGATGATTGGACACATAGTGGCCTTTTGACTCTAACCCCATTGAAAATCTTATTAAACATAATTTATTTCATGATAAAATAAGTTAAAAGTATTAACATTTGTGCATGAATGTCTGTAGAAACTTTGTGTTTTTAATGGCTTCCGCGACAAAGAACATTATTGCTGAACTCAACAAGGGTGAGAAACTGAATGGCGATAATTATGAAATTGGAGCATGAAAATCCAATATGTGCTAGAAGAACAAGAGGTTCTTGAAACTTTGAAAATGAGCATGGATGAACCTGAACAGGGCACTACGGCCCAACACAGGCGAGACCGAGAGGCTTATGAGGCCTGGAAGAAAAAGAATTTCATTGCCCGCATTACGTTGCTGAGTAGTATGGATAATGACCTAATGAAAGAGTTCAGGAAATATGACATGGCTAAGGACATGTGGTCCACACTAGCTGAAAAGTTTGGTAGTACCTCAATAACCAAACTCAGGTCACTGACAATCAAGTTTGACACATACAAGAAACGTCCTGAGTTCACTATGTCAAAACACTTGAGGCAAATGTCAAACATGATTACTGAACTGGCAGATGCTGGACATGTTCTTACAGATGAACAGAAAGTCCAAGCGGTCATTCGTTCTCTTCCAAATAGCTGGGAGCATATGAAGATGCATTTGACCCACAATGAGAGCATCAAAACCTTTGATGATGCTAAACGTCACCTTGAATTAGAAAGCGACCGACTTGCGGCTGCTAAGTCAAATACTGAAGTGTATATGACAGAAACTAGCAAACCTGGGGGTTTCAAGAAGAAAAGAAAATTTCATGGTGGTGGGTTCCAGTTCGGAAAAGAACAAAATTCTTCCAAGCCAGAAAGAAAAGAAACAGAAAACCAATCAACATGGGAAAGAAAACGTCCTACCAAAAAGAAAAACATGGCAAAGGTTAAATGTTTTAACTGTGGTAAGAAAGGTCATTTTGCTCGTGACTGCACTGAGCCTAAAAAGGTGAATACCTTTCGTGCATATTTAAATGAATATGTGTTTCAAGTTCAATCTTTCTAACTGAATCTAATCCTTTGTGGACTGTAGACTCAGGAGCCACAGACCATGTAGCGAATGATAGAGATGCCTTCGTGGAATTTCGGCGAATTTCACCTGGGGTGAAGTGGATATATGTTGGCAACAACTCACGGGTTGAAGTCAAAGGCATAGGAACATGCAAGTTAGTCATGCATGGTGGAAAAACTTTACTACTACATGATGTATTGTTTGCTCCACAAATTCGTCGAAATTTAGTCTCTGTGTTGGTTTTGGTTAATTTAGGTTTCAATTTGAACTTCCATAAATTTGGTGTTGATTTGTACTTAGGTACAATACACTATGGTTCTGGTTATTTTCTTGATGGTTTTATTGTATTGAATGTTGAGTGTTTCAATCACAATTCCAGTTTTTCGTTTGTTACTTCATCTGTCAGTAATGATAGTGATGTAACTGTGTGGCATGCTAGACTTGGCCACATTGGCCAGCAAAGAATGAACAGATTAGCCAAAGAAGGCTTTCTGGGAAATATTGAGAAGGTAGAATTGTCAACCTGTGAATATTGCTTGGCAGGAAAAACTGCGAGAGAAAACCATTTGGAAAAGGGACTAGAGCCGAATTTCCATTACAATTAATTCATTCAGATATATGTGGTCCAATGAATGTCAAGGCAAGGCATGGAGCATCTTATTTCATCACATTCATAGATGATTTTTACACGCTTTGGTTATGTCTATTTGATTGCTCATAAATCTGAAGCATTAGAATGTTTCAAGAAATTTATGAATTTACAGAAAATCAATTAGACAAGAAAATTAAAGCACTACGCACTGACCGTGGTCGTGAGTACTTATCTGATCAGTTCAGAGAATTATGTGATGAAAAAGGAATTAGTCGTCAGTTGACTACTCCTGCTACTCCTCAACAAAATGGTGTTGCGGAAAGAAGAAATAGAACTCTTCTTGAAATGGTTAGGTCTATGATGGCACAAGCAAATTTGCCTATAACCTATTGGGGTGATGCATTATTAACTGCCACATATGTACTTAACCGAGTGCCATCTAAATCTGTGTCCACCACACCATATGAGTTATGGACAGGTCGTAAACCAGATATTCACTTTCTAAAACCTTGGGGTTGTGCGGCTTATGTTCATGTGCGTTCTCACGAACATGGAAAGTTAGGCCCAAGAGGAAAAAAGAGTATCTTTTAAGATATTCTGAACAATCAAAAGGGTATGTTTGCATAGGTGAACATGAAAGTGGAGGCGTGACAGAATTTGAATCACGAGATATCACATTTTTAGAAAATGATTTTCCTAAGCAGGGAGAGATAGGTCAAGATTTATCTCTATATGAAACTCAAGATCACATGGATCACATGATTGGTGAACACTCGGGTTTACCTAATTCAAGTGGGAGTGATGAGAGAAATTTGAGAAAACATGATGAATCTGTTTCACATGAATCTCAAAATGATGAATTAGTTTCACACGAGTCTCATTTACGTGATCCGAGTGGGAGTGATGTACATAATCCAAGTGGGAGCAATGTGCACGATCCAAATGGGAATAATATCGAAAGTGAGGAATCAGTTCCACCACTAGAATCCCAATTGCGACGTAGTAATCGTATAGGCATTCCTCGACGTCGTTTCGATATCGAAGGAGAAACCTTTATGATTCTACCTCAAGATGATGAAGAACCTAGAAACATAAGAGAGGCTCTTCAGTGTCCTGCTAAGGAAAAATGGATGAAAGCAATGGAAGAAGAGATGGAGTCAATGAGGTCCAACCAAGTTTGGGAATTGGTTGATCTACCCAAAGGACGCAAAGCTGTTAAGAACAAATGGGTTCTTAAAATAAAGCGTAATGCCGATGGCAATATCGAAAGATATAAAGCACGACTTGTGGCAAAAGGGTATACGCAACAGGAAGGAATTGACTATGAAGAGACTTTTTCACCTGTTGTAAGGTTTACCTCAATTCGCTTGATTCTGGCTATAGTAGCAAGTATGGATCTAGAATTACATCAAATGGATGTAAAGACTGCTTTTCTCAATGGAGAACTTGATGAAGAAATCTACATGGAACAACCAGTAGGTTTCATAAAAGAAAATGAAAATGAGAAAGTATGTAGACTTTTAAAGTCTATATATGGTCTCAAGCAATCGTCTAGACAATGGTATATACGATTCCACAATACAATCATTTCGAATGATTTCACAATGATAGATGAGGATCATTGTGTGTACACCAAGAGAGATAAAGATAAGTTCATTATCTTATCTTTGTACGTGGATGATATACTTATAGCTGGAAATGATAAGGAGTTTGTAAAACACATTAAAGAATGGTTATCATCTAACTTCGAGATGAAAGATATGGGTGAAGCTGCATATATTCTTGGGGTTAAGATCTCAAGAAATCGTTCAAAGAATTTATTATCTCTTTCACATGAGTCATATATAAAGAAAATTCTTGAACGCTTCCAAATGCAGGCTTGCAAACCCATTGATACTCCTATCACGAAAACTGAAGCTTTGAGTCGTAGATTGTGTCCTGAAACTCCACAGGAAAAGGAAAAAATGAAGAAGAAAGTTCCTTATGCAAATGCAGTTGGAAGTTTAATGTACGCAATGTTGTGTACAAGACTTGATATCTGTTTCGCTGTTGGAATGGTAAGTAGATACCAATCCAATCCAGGACTAGCACATTGGAAAGCAGTTAAAAGAATATTTAGGTATCTGAGAGGGACAGCTGATTACTCATTGTGTTATCAAGGAAATGATCTGCAATTGAGAGGCTATACTGATGCTGACTGGGGAGGAGATTTAGATGAAAGAAAATCTACCTCCGGTTTTGTTTTCTTGCTAAACAATGGTGCCATTTCATGGAGCAGTAGCAGTAAGAAACAATCTTGTATAGCCTTATCCACAATGGAGGCTGAATTTGTGGCCTTTTCATCAGCAGCAGTACAAGAGGCTGTGTGGTTGAAAAGGTTCTTGGATCATTTGGGTATGTCAAATGAAGCTTCTGGTCCAGTATTAGTTAACTGTGATAGTGAAGCAGCAGCGATAGCCTACACAAAAGACCCAAAATTCCATTGTAAAACGAAACATATAGATACCAAATATAACTTTGTGAAAGACATAGTTTCACGAGAAGAGGAAAACATGAAGTACATTTCTACGCAAGAAATGGTAGCAGATCTATTGACCAAGCCTGTTCCTAGAGATGTCTTTGTTAGACATGTAAAAACTCAGGGATTGCGTAGATGTAAATGTGCTTACATATTATGATATGTATTTTTCCCAAATAATGTTTACTAATGTTAATACTCATTGATATTTGTTTTCAATGCTTACATGTTATTATGTTGATACATGTTTAAACAAATATACTATTAGTTAGTATGAGAAGTATGTCGGACAAGTGAATGATTGGCCCTCTCACACGGGCAATCACCTCCATTACTTTGTGTTAATGGGAGATGAGATAAATTTTTTAAGCTAATTATCTGAGTGATAATTTAGAGAGCTCAAGCTTGAAAATTAAGTAATGTCGTTATGAGGTCACTTTCTCTGTGATATGACCTAAGGTGAATAAGTCGTTTCACCTTACTTGTCTTAATGTCAGTTATGAGTTAGACATTGTGTTTGTCTGAACTATAATCTGTACGGTATTTTATGAGACATGCGCTCCATGGGAAATGAGAGAATACCGTAGCACATGTTTTCATACCATGTGTACATTTGTGACTATTGAGGGTAATACAAGTAAAGATCTCAGTTTTGATATTGTGTGAGACCCTTGAGATTATTTCAATCTCACATTGTACCCTTTAGACTCTTGTCTGCTTCTTAAAACTTAGATTTGATGATCGCTATCTTGGAGTGTTGCTGAAAGATCATGAGAGATTCGATCTGAAAGGACATCGCTGGAAAAGCGAATTGAATCAAAGTTGAGAGATTCGAGAAAGGAGAAAGATCATTATATGAGTAATATCACATTAACTTGTATTCACCGGTCGACCAATTATGTTATTCTATGTGATCAAACATGATTGTGAATACAAAATAAATATTACATTCGAAAAGAGATCGAGAGAGATTTAATGTGATAAATGATCGAGGATACTGCATACATAATCCACTATGGTTCTATCCATTTTTCGAGCGGCTATATATTCCTAACAGATGTATAGCAAGTGAGCTCTCGAAGTATGCTGGTCGCACGGCATAATTGCAAAGTATGAATTATTCTTGTAGAGATAATAAAAAATTGTTAATCCCATCATGTGTGAGTGGGAGATGTTGGATAATGTTAATTGTTGTTAATTGGAAATTATAAGCAAATTATTTGATGTTGTAAATAACAACAATTAGTAATAATTTCATGTTGGAAATTATTAAGTTAATTGTTTGGTGTTGTTGAATAACAACAATAGTAATATCAAATAATTAAGTAACAACAAGAGTTGTTAATCAAATAATTAAGTAACAACAAGGGTTGTTAAGTAAACCAATTAGTGAAATGTTAAATGGGGAACATATGGTACAACCATGATGGTAACATTTTTGGAAGGGTTAGAGAAAGTCATTATGCATCCAAATACATGTGATTACATAGTAATCAATGCATGTGATTAAATAGTAATCAAGATTAATAGTAATTCATGCATGTGAGCTAATATTACACTTGTGCGTGTTATGGAAGCGTAACGGCATAGTTCTCATATATTTGGGTATTGAATACTCATGCAAATGTAATAGGAGGTTCTGTTTACCGATGGTACGGAAACAGCTTCGCTCTGGATAGACCGCTCGGAATCCCATTGGTAGTATGACTATGTGTCTATGGGAATCCGAATCAGGGTAGGTGTATTTGGACTTAACTTGAGACTTTCATCGCTAATACTTGCGACAATCATTACGCTTTGGTTTTGGTTGTCCGGGACTTTAACAGGTTCTGTGTACGCCTCTTTTGGGTTTATTGAGAATCGTAGTGTATTGGGTGTGATGTCAAGATTGAAGTATCACTTCAGTCATATGGAAATGATGATCACGCTGGGATACGGAACTGGTACTCTAATATGTTGCAACTAT
Source organism: Zanthoxylum bungeanum (assembly GCA_019454045.1). Taxonomy (NCBI): domain Eukaryota; kingdom Viridiplantae; phylum Streptophyta; class Magnoliopsida; order Sapindales; family Rutaceae; genus Zanthoxylum; species Zanthoxylum bungeanum. Next base: position 16,996 of record SKCR01047945.1, on the reverse strand, counting down.
CGGGATAATATGACAAAGTCATGATTATCCGATTAAAGAGACTAGTTGCTAGTGATCCGATATATGCTTCGTACGGGGCAGACACAATTCCAGCATATCTGCCCCAGGCCTAACATGTGACATCTGATACTGGATCGTAATACGCAATACTTTGTATACTACGCTTGATATAGATTATGTATTCTTTAAAAAAATATTTCTGGAGAATTGGGTAGGCACGGTGCTTTGCTAGAAGCCAACCATGTCTTGTAAATCGGTAAGAACGTAGTATCGGGTACGCACAAATTTGGATAGTTCGATGACGGATTTACTGCCAACATATCCAGGGATCTCATGGGTCGCTTCCCAAAGATTCACCGATGATGTTTGACTCGAACAGAATTATTTTAGAATTAATTATGAGAGAGAGAAAATTAATCTAGGATTAATTACGGCAAAAATTTATCTTGGATAAAATTCGAATAGTAGAGAGAAAACGATTAATTTAGAATTAATCGATTAAATTATATATTCGATATATTAAATGAAATTAGATTTCAATTCATAGCGGAATTAAAATTATTTTAATTCAGGCGAACGAATTAATTTAGAATTAATTCGAGAGCGACTTTCGTAATAATTTTGCGAGGCATTATTATTTAATTAAATTTGATTTAATTAAGTCGCACGGAAAATTCGTTAATTCGGAATTAACGAACCCGACCCCGAAATGTGTTTTACGGGCCCACTCGAATTTTGAATTTAAAGTGGGGCCCACCTAGTCACATCATTAGTCAACTTTATTTAGCTTTTGGTTGATAGAAGTTGGTAGTTGGTGTTAGCTTGTAAATTACACAATCTTTATTTTATTTGATTTGTGTAAGACATTTACCAACTTTGGATTTTGGTATTTGATAATTGATTTTGGAAAATAAAAACAAGTAACACACTCTCTCATTCCTCACAATTGCCGAAACTCTTCCCCCTCTTTCTCTCAAATTGGCGTGAACCTAGGGTTCATGGTTCTTGATTTTTGCTTCAAAAATCTTGATTACTAGCACAACAAAGGAGTCTACAAAGGTGATAGGGACACTTACCCTAGAGTTTGGAATTCAAAGGAAGGCTTGAAGCACTTCTCAAAAGCAAATTTTTGAAATCCCTACATCATATTTGCTGATCATTGTAAATATTTTTCCGCAAACTTACCTTGATTATTCACACAATTTCATGTCTTATTAGATCCTTGGCATGTTCTAGGAACTCAACAATATATATACATCACTAACTCATAATTAGTTTCGATCTTAACTAGATAAGAGCAAATATATATACAAAAGACATGATGGGGTTACCATACATATTAATATTATGGAAGAATGTGTTGCTCGTATCCATGAATCAGTCATAAATACGATTCGAATTGGCGCTCAGAGCACCAACTCTAACAATTCTATCTTTCCACCCAACATGCAAAAAAGTGTTAATTAATAGTTAACAGAATCAAATCTCATTTTTTTTTCAAAAAAAAAAAATATATTGCGGAGACGAGATTTGAATATGTGACCTCAAGGTTATAAGCCTTGCAAGCTACCAAACTACACCCTGCAATGAAGAGAAGATTTGGGACCTAATGAAGTGGCAATGATTGAATGTACTCATTTTTCATACAGGTACAAATAGAATAACCTATTTTGTACGAAATGACAAATGGGCCCCCCTATGATCTATCATTTTATGAAAGGTTATTTTTCTGTCACCCTCTTCTTAGGATGCTATTTGTTCGCTTTGGGTTTTCAGCGGATGCGCTTGGAGATACTCTTCGAACGTTCTCGTACATTTTGTTCTTGTAGGGAGCCTTATCCACTCACGTGAGGGTTATTGGACATGTGCCAACTCTTGTCGTGGCTCCTTGGAGCTTTAGGAATATTGAGTTCCATATATGCCATTTGATGCGATTCAAGATGTTGTTCAAGAAGGTGTTAGAGCGAACCAGCAAGTTAAAGACCCGTTAATTGTACATGATGGACCTGTCATTAGGTCTAGGGCACAGAGGATCAAGGAAGTAATGTTTGGACTTGTCAAAGAAACCATGGCTGAAACTACCAATCTACATAACAAGGCCGCAAACATAAGGACAGGCTTGCAAGAGGATTGACCGACTTTAGTCACTCTGATTCGAGCCTTGGATGATCAGACTTAGCCCATGAGAGCTTCATTAGTTTTAGGGCTTAGTTCATTTATTTTAAATTTTTGTTTTAATATAATGGGCTGGACGTTATTTTTATTAAGCCTTGATTCCATTATATTTAATTTAATTTAGGAAGCACATGTGCATGTGCATGAGGGGGCGTGTGCTAGGGTTAGATTTAGGGTATCCTAATTTAGTTAGGAAAACACATACATGTTGGTGTGTGAGGTAGATTAGGTTACTTGGGCTTTATTTTTGAAATTTTTAGGTTTTTTTTTTCAATTAGGATTCAGATTTTAGGCCTCTATAAAAGGCTCTTTAAGTTGTCATTTCGAGGGGAATCAATCAATAATAATCAATTATAAATTAGTGAGAATTGGTTTCTTTTGTTTTTGTTTTAGAACTTAAACTCATCAAGGGATTTGCACACTGATAAGTGCGGTTTATACCCACTTATTATGGCATTCTTAGCTTACTATTTTGTTATGTTTCGAGTCATTTAATGTATTTTTAGTTTCTTTTATGTCCTAATTGTAGGAACCATTAAAACATCAATAATGGAGTAAATACGAGTGTTTCGGGAACTATCGGAAGCATCGGACGCGAATGGGAGCACAGAACCAAGACGCGAGCACCAGTGGAAAAATTACACTCGCCTCATAAGCTCCATACACTTTCCAGAGAGAAGGGCGCCGCAATACCCAGACCCAGAGCCGCGGCGCCTGCAAGCCTCGCGATCCCATACACATTCCCGAGAGAATGGCGTCGCGGCGCTGCGGGTTAAACGCGTTCCAGAATTTAATTTTTAGGGTTTTTAAGATACCCAATGATTCCAAGGCTCTAATATAAATACATTAGTTCGTTCAAGATTCAAGAGGAGGCTAATACACAACACAAAACACAAAATACATATTTTTAGAGATCCAATGAGGAGGATTGAAGAGCAATAAGAGGAGACGAAGACGGTGACGTCCGAAGAGGAAGAGATTCAATTCAGGTTTTATCTTCTTGTTTCTTTCTTAGAACTCTAATGATTTCCATTAGATTCATGACCTTGTTTTCATTGTTTTTATCTATTGTCATGAACTAGACTCCTTAATTTTGGAGAATGATATAACTGATGCTTGAACCTTTATTTTAATTGTTAATTTTGTTATGAAGTTTTATTCAGTTTATTTGTATTCTCTTGAGTTTAATGCTTTGTGTTTGCTGGCCACAAATATGATGATATGTGTTTAGAATCTATCACTCGAGAGATGGGATTTTGAATAGATCTAGAGAATATAACTTAGGAGTTTTATAGAGTTCGAGAGAATATATAAGTTCCTTTGAAGTCGTTAATATAGAATCACAATGCGTAATGAGTTGTTAACTACTATATTTTTATAGAAATATCGAAGTCTGTAGTTGATGATATTTTCACTGATGCTCGAGAGAGTGAGTGGATATTTTCGGAATCTTGACTTATAAACAATATAACTGAACAAGGATTAATTGGCATGACAAATACATAGGCGACGGCTAGGTGAAATCGGACTCTAGAATCTCTATCGTATTAGTTCATCATATCTAATTAATTCATATTTTATTTATTTAATAAAATCTTTAATATTTATCTTCTAAATAAAGTTAGGATTATCAATTGTAGTATTTAGTGTGAGTTAACGCAATCCATGTGGGTTCGACACTCTAAACTCATTTATACTAAAACTTGACACCGTACACTTGCGGTACGATAGAAAATATCACAACACACACTCTGTTCCGTTATTTGCAACTAAGGTTATTGAGGCATTGTTCTCAACATGTTTTAGGATTCAGATCTGATCGTGGCTTTCTTGGTTTCGACTCAACTTGTTTGTGGGTTCACAAGGCTAGTTCTTGTCGGGTTCGCATCAGTTGGTATCAGAGTAAAGGTTCCATAGATCATGTTATATCTTTACTTTTCTTGCAATTTTTAGTAAAAAGAATATTGAATCATTCAGTGCTAATGCACTATCATTCTAAGGTTTGATTAATTCGATTTCTTGGTTTTCAATTTCTGTCTTGTTTCGTAACAGAGTCCGAAAAACAAAACAAAAATCAGTTATTAAAAATTCGTGAGAATTATTTTCTTATGTTCTTGTTATATAACTTAATCTCATCAAGGGATTTGCACACCTTGTGGTGTTATTTGCAACTAGGGTTCTTGAGACATTGTTCTCAACGGATCTTAGGATTCAGATCTAATCGTGGCTTTCTTGGTTTCGACAACTTGTTGTGGGTTCATAAAGCTAGTTCTTGTTGGGTTCGCATCACCCTTGGTGAGGCTCGACCTTGGACTTGAAAGTCCTTATAAGTTTCTTAGCCTCACCTATGGTACCACCAAGCCAAACAAGTAAGCTATAAGTAATGTATCTATGAATCTCATGGAGAGTTCGATCCTGGCTCGGGATGAACGCTAGTGGCATGCTTAACACATACAAGTCGGACGAGAAGTGGTATTTCTAGTGGCAGATGGGTGATTAACACCTAAGAACCTGTCTTTGGGAGATGAACAACAACGGGAAACAACAGCTAATACCATGTAGACTGAGGAGCAAAAGGAGGAATCAGCCCTATGAGAGGCTCGCCTCTGAACCCTACCTAATTAATGTATTCAGGGAAAGACACTGAATTTTTGTATTTGAAAAATATTTCCAGTGGGATTTCTGAGGTAAATAGTGGTTGATAGAGTAATTACTGATCATAATTTCCAGGAGTATTGCATACAACATGAAACTTGTGATTGGTTGGTGATACCAAAGGTGAGGCTAAAAACCTTACAAGGACTTTCACGTACAAGGTTCGAGTCTCACCGAGGGCCTATATGTCACTTTATATTCCTAAAGCTCTAAGGAGCCACGGTGAGAGTCGGTACATGCCACATACCCCCACATGAATGGATAAGACTCCCTAGAGGATAAAACCGTACAGAATCGTCCGAAAAGTAACCCGAGTGCATCCGCTGAGATCTCAAAATGGACAAATTCTCATAGGAAGGGGTGCAAAAAAACACATTCACAATGTATCATAAACATTAATTAAAAAAAATTGTAAATATCGATATGTGTGGAAATACAACGTACCACAAACATTAATTAAAGTGAATTATAGATATTGAGATACATGAAAGTTCAATATATTATAAATATTAACTAAAGTGTGGATTTAAATATAATTTTGTCCCCGAGTTCATGTGGTGAGTGATAATACCAGAATAAATAGGAGACAAAAATATATATAGATAAGATAAGATAAGATGAGATAGAAATAGAAAAATAAATCGTTCAGATTCATACATTTTCCCAATTCTCAGGTCTAGCCATTTCCGACTTCTAAGGCTCTGTTGCAAACAGCAGAAAACTTGCCGCATTGAGATGCGACACCTCAAATTCAAAACATGTAAGAATTGCGACAAGTTTCTGAAATTAAGATGAATTTCCTTCCATTCGTGGAGATAATTAATATTAGTATCAAGTATCTGGCACGAAATTTATAATTTTACAATCAAGGTACTGCAGTAAGTACTACAGAACTGGTAAACTATCCAAAATAATTCATTTACCTGATATGGAAGCTTCGCTAATTGACGCTTGTACGGGTTAAAATTACTTGCTAAGAGCTTCCGACAAAATAATAAATACAGAATTCAATGGACACAATTGCCATGGAGTTGTGAATCATCGGTGCCAGTAACTACATGATGCTCCTTTCCTGCAATATCCACTTTCATAAAACTTACAAACTCGCTGCCCTTCGGATGGCAGCCTGAAAGAACCTCCATTTTCAACATCATATATCGCCTCCCCATTCCCTACCGAGCTGCTCCGATCAAAACTAGAATCTCTGCCACGAAAACCATGGTCTCTTGGACTGGAAAGTCTGCCCCCAACATACCTTGAATGGCTTTCCCAAATGCCTGGATTTCGTATGGAAGTGCCCATATTCATGCTAAAATTCTCTTGAGCAGTCCAATGATCAGCTCCCAAACTCCTGTGTTCAATTCTCTCTTGAGAGAATCCTCCCAATCCAAAGTTTGAATTGCCATGCAAGCCTCTCTGGCTAATATTTACAGTTTCTGACCCCAACCTCCAAGAAGAGTCCATGGCAGAAATGTCCCAACTCGTGACAGGGGGTAAAGCAGGCTGGATCTTTGAGCCAACTTTGCATTGATTAATTGAATCATCACTACGCTTCATGTCGTCCACCTCAGCACTCATTGAAGAATGCCCACCAGATCTTTTGTGAGGATCAAGAACTTCAGCTTGAGATACCCCACGTGGCTCGTCTGTCACAGTTGAATGAGAGTGCATTTGTAAATCACTACTGGAGCTAAAGGCATCACTTTTTCCCGCATCAGGTGTTGGGCTCAACCCCCCTATAGGGCTAAAACAATGGTTTTCAGGAATGAACTCCATACCACAGCGCATATCTGAGGTAGAAGCAAAGCGATTAAGTGACTCCATTGCTTCAACTTCAGCCAGCAGATCTGAAACTGATTCATCTCCCAAAGTGGTGAACTCGTCAGGTTCAGGGACAACCATTGCCTGCCAACTAGCTGCATTAGATGCAGGGTGTGATGGAGAAAATTCTGTAGGTTGGCAACTTCCTGAAGTTGGAGTAGCAGCGTGATCACTGGCCACCTTTGCTGGAGTGGGAGGATACCCTCCCCATTCACCAGAAAAATCAGGAAGGTGTGGTCTGCTTCCCACTGGACTGGAAGCCGTACTCCAGCTTGGCCCTGAATCCTGAACAGAAGCTTTTGAAGGCAGAGACTGTCTGATTCCAGCAGCCGCACCTTTCATCTCTCCATGGTTCGACTTTGAAGTAGGGCCGGGAAGGTCTGAGAAATCAATCTGCTGACAATCACCAGCAACATTAAAAAGGTGGGGCCTGCCACCTACGGGACCGGATACAGCACACCAGCTCGGGCCAGAATCCAGAACCGGAGCTTCTGCAGTCAGAGACTGTTTGATTTCAGCATCCTCACTTTTCAAATCTCTGTGGTTCAACTTTGGCATAGGGCTGTGCAGATCTGAAAAGTCAATCTCCTGACAGCTACGAGCAACAGCAACGTGTGCCCCACCATCCACTGGATGGGAAGCTGTAATCCAGCTAGGGCCTGAATGCTGAACAGGAGCTTCTGCAGGCAGAGACTGTTTGATTCCGGTATCCTGACCCTTCAAGTCTCCTTGGTTCAACTTTGGAGTGGAGCTGGGCAGGTCTAGAGCCTTTGCAAACGAAACATAAACAGAGTTGGAATCACAGCCATTTGAGGAATCATCTATGGGTGGAGGTCTGCAGTTTTTTCTAGAAGACTGGCCTGAATTGTCCTTGCTGTCAACGTGTTTGTCATAACCATTCCCAATATTAATTTGACCCTCCGTGGTCTGATGCTTTTCCTTGAATTGATGTAACATAGTTTCACATGACTTCTCAGTAAGCATTGGTGATTGAAGTGAATTGCACGTTGGGAGTTGATCAGGCAGTGAGTGATTATCCTTCACTGGATCTGAATCTTGTAAAAGACTTCCAATCTTTCCCTCATTGGAATTGACATCTGCAGGTGTAGTCAAAGTAGAAGACTGACAGCCTCCTCCATTGCTTTTCATATCGTCATCATTACTCTTGGAATGGGCACTACCATCATTTTGCATGGAGTCTAAGCTCCCCTCAACACTTTTACAGTCTTTCTCTGCTGTATCCATACTCCCAAATCCTTCACAATCCCCTGTTTTACTTCCATCATCAGAGGCAGCTCTTACCTCCTGAGGAACTAAACAGCGGTTAACCATCAACAACAGCTTTTTGTCGTATAGCCCATTCAAGACATCAGTCAGTAGTACTGAGTCATCTTGATTTTGACTTATCCTCCATACTCGGAAACCAGGTGGGAAACATCCACTTGTACTCCATTTACGCAGCTGCAGCATGGAAAATGGTCCTTGAATCCTTCCAGAAGGGTCTTTATAGTGCCACATATTTTCTGTCTCAAAATTAATACTAGGTTTCACCATCTCTGGAGAATTTGACAGTGATAATTCTCCAGATGAAACCTCAGACAATGCTTCAGGTTTTTGCACAGCATTATCATTCCAACCACCAGTTACCGGAATAGTGGAACCTACTTGATTGTTTTCTGAACCAATCTTTCCCAGATTCTGTGGAGATCCATTCACTCTTTGGTGAAGCAGAGTAGTACCATCTCCATCAACAGAATCTGTCGCAGTCGAGCTTATTTTTCCCTCTAAAGTTAAAGCTGACCCTTTCTGTGCATTGCTACCTAAACTTGAGTCCTTTTCTTTCCTACCAATGCTAGGCTTTCTTGGATTCACATGGATATCTGCATTTAAACCAGCAAATTAAACCACAAACCATTTAAAACAAATAACAAAAAAATGATAACAAATTCTCAATATTCATAAGTCAATGCAAGAGACCTTGATCATTTTCATCAAATTCTTTAGCATCTTCTTCAGACTCAAAACTTGGATCCATCTTTGTGTCAGCATGTACTTCAGGAATTTCATGTAGCCTGCGCTTACGTTCCTCAGGTGAGTTCAGAATCTGTAATTTCTCTACCAATTCTCTGAGCGTGCAACATGGTCAAGGAACAATAAATTTCCCATGAACATAACAAAATAAACGGCATGTTTAACAAATTAGCTTGTAATAAATGGATAGGGAGTAGAATAAGAAATGACAAGGTAAGAATGAATGCAACTACTCCAGATCGAAGATTTAGCCACACATTTCTTGTCACATAAGCCACCTCTGGGTTCTCAAGAACATAGCAACATGTCCATCTTGACATCAAAGTTCTAATTAATCTTATTCCATAGTAGATGAGACAAGCCCGGAAAAAGTGGGAGAAGAACTAGAAAAACTGTGTAAAGATCACCTTAAAAAAAAAGCACAAAACAAAATCTAAAAACCCATTAATGCATTTTTTTTCCATTTATTCATCTATAACAAAGTATTACAGTTAAGCATATGAGATTTGCTGCCTTATAAATTTAAAAAAGTAGAACACTTGGTCAACAGATTTTCAAGATTGTTTGTGTTCCGCACTTCTTTTTCTATTTCTATTTTTGGGATCTTTATAGTTTGGATAATTTTTAAAATAGAGAATTGAAACATTAAATAGTCTCATTATTTGTTTTTACAACAGAATCTAGTGTAGAACATGTGAAATAATGGTCTATTTAAAAAAAAAAAATTTGAAATATAAGAAAAGTGAAGCACTTGCAATTTTAGGTATGTTCTCAAGATATAAGAAAATATGCTTTCCAATAGTAAAGAAAAAATGATGATGTAGGACAGCCTGGTGAACTACGCACAATCTAGGTGTAGAAAGAAGATTTTGATTATGATTAGGTTTTTTATACTTTTAGAAAATGACTTTTACTGTAAGGAAATGATTTGTTTTTCCTATCTTAGAAAGAGAGATTCTTTTTCTAGGATTTGAATTCTAATTTATCAGCAAATTTTCTCCCTTAATTCCCCTGCTTCTCTTCCCCTTTCTCTCTGTTGTTCCCCTCTTTCTTCTAGTTCTCTATAAAAAAAAATATATACATGTGATCTAAAAAGAAAAGATGTTTTCGAAGATTGAATTTTTCTATTTAACAAACTAATGCTTGGGATTTTTATCTATTTACGTATGTTTCTAGCAGGCTTTTAGTACTTCCCCAAAACTTTATTCCATAAATATTCATAGTTGCTATTTTCCCTATGTAGTGACCAGAACGCAGTAAAATTGACAACACTTCAGAGCAGCAATATCTCTCAAGCATGGAAAAATTCAAACAACAGTAAAGCGTAGAATTTCAAAGAGACAAAGGATATTCTTTTCTATGTCCTTTTTCACTTGCTCGATCACGAAGATTATTGAGCCGCAATATCTCTGATTCCAGCAACTATAACAGCAGCACAGGTTTAGAATTTACATCAACAAAAATTTATAAATAATAATAGGAACAAGGAATGCAATATAAGGAATACACCAATGTAGATGAATGACAAACTCACTTCATTAACTCTCAGTGCCTGAAGTGACATTGCTTTCTCCTGAATCTCACCCTACAAACAAAAACAAATGTCCTTGGGAAATGGAAATGGAATTACCAATGCTCCAAAACAGATGCATAAATATATTAAGACTTACCACTGTCAAGTGTTTGATAAACCCACATTTAATACTCTGGCGTAACCGACTGCATTCATCCTGGGAAAATAATTAACACAAACAAAAGGTAAATCTAGTTACTTCTTTCAACAAGGGTCCAAATTACTACAGCTGACTAAACAGTCCAACCATCTCCAAACATTGCGATATAAATATTGCCAAGAACTTGCAAATAATACTTGTACAACTTTCAAATCAATTATTCGCAATAAACTAAAAGATCATGCATGTTTGCTAACCCGAGAACGCAGAAGGTGAATTAGATAACTTGTACCCAAAGAATATCTAGCTTGCATGCATTTATCATATATTATGTCTCTATCACTATCAATGTTCTAAAAACCGCTAGGTGGTAAGCGTACGGAGGAGGAAGGCCTAGCGTCTAGCACCTAGGCCTTCTAGGCGGCACCTAGAAGGATAGGCTAGGCAGCACTAAGCGGTTTTATTTTTCATTAAACAAATTGGGGAAAAAGTTTTGGGGAAAAAACGTACAAACCCGCCTAGAAACGCCTAGGCGGCCGACTAGACCCGCCTAAACTGGCCTAATAGCCTGACACCGCCTAGGAACCGTTTTCATGCATAATCAAAACGACCCGACACCGCCTAATGCCTAGAGGCCACCTAGGCCCTTTTTTAGAACAGTGATCACTATCATAATGCCATCCTCTTCACGACTCTTTTCTTAATCCTCAATTTTCCAAAACATGTTGCACTGTCAAACCAACTGGTACAGAATAACTATATGAATTAATGCAAATAAATCCTTGAAAATGCTCTATAGCAATTTGATGGTCCTCTAAGATATATGAATGACGATAGTACATTGTTCCCTATTTATAGATGAGAAGTTTGGAAACCATGGGAAATAGGTAGCTTTTTCAACTAGGACAGAAAATTTTGTACTTGGGGGGATGAGTTTAAACACCTCAGAGAACTCCTGATTTGAAATCGCATCAATAGCAACCACCTCTTTCTTTTGTAAATTACGAATTTCAAGAATAACATCTGTTGTTCTCTCTCCAATTTTATATGGTTCAGCTGCCTTGCTAGTACCTGTATATAGTATCATCAACAAATTATAATATATATAATACATGTTAATAGTGTACATAAACAAACAAAATGTAGGAGCATCAATTTTTTTAAAAAATCTCTTCCCACTTGAAAGCAAGTTCGAGCATTGATGTAAACAAGTATATACCTACTACTTGGACAAGCCTATAGATATCTTGCTTTTGATCGCTGACAGGTAGTCTTATCCGCACAATAGAGCCAACAACCCTGTCATTAAATTTGTCAACTTCATTAATAAGCTTCTCCACCGAACAACGTTTCAAGTATATCAGGTTAATATTGTGAACATCAATCGCCGCATATTCATTGACATTAGGCTGTCCTCTCTTATCAGCCTTTTTACTTGTTTTGCGCCTCTTATCATGTCCCATCATCAGCTGGTTATCATGATTTTCATCGCTCTCCACCTGGCTCGTAGAGGCATCAACAACTCCTGTTAAAGCAACAGCCGGGGAATGCTCATGAATAACAAAGTGAGACTCAAGAAGCTTTAGCATTTCAAAGTGGCCCAACCGTGGTTCTCCAAACAATTTAAGGAGCCTAGAGTCGCAAACAATTTGAGATTTTTTATGAGGATCGCGAAGATTGTTTATTTTTATATACTCCTGCAAAAGAGACTCGACATCAAACTGAGACATCATTGATGTATCACCATTTCTCATGAGTGCCACAAGCTCCAAGAGTTCATTTGTGGCCCATTCCGCACCCTCAATTAAAGGCATACATTTATCACCACCTGATACAGCGTGCAGCTGCTCTGGAAACTCTGGCTGTTTATTAGTTTTTCTCCTTTTGGTGTGAATTGCATCCAAGTCTCCACAAAAATTTCCTGAACTCAGACCTTTGGTACAATCACCATCGTAAACTTCACAAGATGGTTTCCTCTTTGGGGCTGTAACAGCAGGTTCTTTCCAAGGATTTTTAGCTCCAGTGACCTCATCTAATGTTAGTAGCAGCTTCTCTTTCAAAAGAATCCAGTAAACTTTAAAGAGATACTCCCAGCTAGTTTTATCATCAAAATCAACCTCAACCTGCAACAGTTACATGCAAGAGAAAGAAACAACAATGATTGCATCATATGACCAAAATACTAAAATTAAATAAGGCAACTACATGTGGAAGTAAAACTATGAAAGAAATAAGTAAAATGTACTTAAATACCGCACAGTCATTAGGATCTGAGCAACTGTAAGCTTTGACAACAAAGAAAAGAAACTGGACTCCAATATACATCAGCAAGTTAACACACTGTTATGATGGAAACTTGGTAAAAACTGAAGGAAAATAATATAAACCCAGAGAAGTCCAGAGCACAATATATCTAAAAAAGGGTTATCAGCACTTAAATATTTATGAATTATTATTTTATAAGCAACCAAGCCAAGAAAGATCAAATCTCATAACAAATTAGCAACAAGAAAAATGGAAGTCATAGTTAGAATAAAAAGTCAGAATACCTTTTCCTGGTTCTCCAGAGCACAATTTTCAATCAGCAAGATAGTCTTCATACATATCCCACAAAGTCCCTTGTTCCCTCTTACAGAATAGTAATCAGCACCTTTAGTGCATCCCTTGCACAAAGAATAAGTACAAGTATAGCACATATAATACGATGCCTTCTCACAAATACTGCATATATGCCAACCTGAAAATCCATGATACACATGGCAGATAAATGAATCACACAATAAAAATTCAAGTTGAAATTTTATCCGGATATGAAATGCATGTAAAGATGGCTATTACAATTGGTAACTCAATGGCTTACAATTGCCAAAGTGATTTATTGAGAAAAATGAGAATTCATGTAAACAGGCATCAATAGATAGGACATAATAGTATAATACCATAGAGTAATAGTAGATATCCCAAATTGTAACCCAAAATTTCATCTCAAATGATATGGCATGTGATGTATCATTCATTGAGTGAATGATGTAATGAATCTACTTGAAACTTGTAAAATTGTATCATACTTGATGAATGACACATCACATGACACATGACACATCGTTTGGGAAAAGATTTTGAGTTACAATTTGGGATTTCTAGCATTATTCTAACATAAAAATAGCAGATTATTGAACTTGTCCGCTGCAGAGCACTGATATAACTACTATAACCATTAACAATTAAAGAATGCATAAGCACTGCCACAAAACATTCCCTCCATTGTCATGGAGTTCAATTATCATACCATAAAGTATATCATTTACATGCTTGAACAAAAACTAATGCAACATACCACAGTTCCATTTAGCCTTCGACTGAAAGAATGACTCCTCCCGCTTAATACAAGCTGGATGGTATGCCTTGGGACATCCCCTAAATATAACCACAAGAGAAACAAAATAAATACAACAAAAATATAAATAAAACCCTAATCCTTGAAAATGTAGAAAAAGAGATGATCAACCAACAAAATATGAGTTCATTTTAGGAAATAGAAAATTCCGACTAATACAACTCACCCAAACTGAATCACGATCACTTCAATAAAAATTGTTTTTTTTTCCAAATTTAACTACATTTGCTAACAATAGAAGTGTGCATAAAAAAAGTAATAACAATAACAACTCAAAGATTTGGCTTTTTAAAAACTCACTTGCGATCACATAACACAAGACTGCCACCATCGAAGCAAATAAAACAAACGTCTTCTTCTTCTTCTATATTTCTCCTCCCTGGCGGCGGCTGACGCGCCGTCATTTTGACCTTACCACCTCTCGGCGGCCTACGTCCTGCCTTCTGCTTCACCCTCGCCGTGGCCGCCCCCGTCTCCGCAACTTTGACCTGCAGGTCAACCATCACACTATCCTGTCTCACAGCTCCGCCATCGTCTTTGATACACGTGTCCTCCGGAGCTCCGACCAGCTGCAAATCGTCCATTTCTTTCAAGCCATCACATCGATCGACACACATCAGTTCAACTTTCCCCAAATTGTGGTCGCAACTCTGCTGTGGCTGCTCGTTGCCTTCTTCCAGCGAAGGCTTGTACAAATTCGACACCTGTACTTCTGATTCCATGAAAGTATCAGATAATTTCAGCTGATTCGAGACCGAATTTTTTTTAAGGGCAAGCAAAAAAAAAAACCCTAGGTTTTGTTAATTAGGTGAATGAGTGGACACATGGAAATGAACTGATGATTGATGACGAAGCATTGATTTTTTGTGCAAATTTTGAGAGACTCTTATTGCTGTTTGGTAATCAAGAGAGAGGCGACCACGACACCTGTTAAAATTGGGATAGAAAATTAGAAATTGCGAAGGAAAAAAAAAAACACAGAGAGAGAGAGAGAGAGAGAGATAGGACCAGGAAGTGCTTTTTTATTTTGTTTGGTTTGTGAATTTAGCTTTTAGCTTTTAGCTTTTTACTGCGATGGCTTTAACAGTCAATAGTAGGGGGAGATGCGAGAAGCGCCAAACGCGGCTCTCGAGTCGTGTCTGAATATCTCAAGGGTAAAATCTATCTGTCCTTGACACTACTACGTGTCACGTTGTTATTGGACAGTAACCAAATAAAGCGACTGGGGGAGACCGTCTGAGTGGGGCCTGCGATTTTTGGAAACTTTTGTTCAAAAACCGCAATAAACAAAGATCAAAACAAAACTACTTTTCTATTTTTTATTACAAATTATTTTCCGGGTCGGATCAGACGGGTGGGTAGGCCCGGGAATTTTTTGTGTGTCTCAATGGAGACAATAGCACGAGCGTGTTTACTTTTACTACCATTTAAAATGGGAGGATTCATGTAACCAAAAGAATGTTGGTCAAATTTTGTTGATTAGTTTAGTGGAGATAATGGGTTAGGTTGGTGCTGATTAAGAATTTTGCGTATAAAAGTGTTTTCCACTATTAAGAAAATTAATTTATTTTAATTACATTAAATTAATTCAATTCTATTTACCAAAAAGCATCAAAACTTCAATTTTTAACAATGAAATTATGATAACAATTAAACTTATAATAGAAGAAAAATAATACTATTTTTTTTTAAACTCACACACCCAAGAGTCCTCGTATAAACTCAAACTCACAATCTTAGTTTATTTTGAAGACATGAGACCACCATGCTACTAGCTCTAACGGTAAATATAAGATGTTTGTTATTGTCAGGACTAGGCCAGAATTTTAACTATTGTCAAATTATAACATAAAAGAAATATACTAGGTCAAAATGGTCATGATATCATCATTTTTATAAAAAAAAAAAATTGCAAATATTTATAACTGTCAGGGCACCCTTTATGTAACACCGCAAATTTTCATGACGTGCTTATTGTGATGGTTGAGGTCCGTAAGTTAACCTAGTTCGATAGAATTGTGATGAGATAAATAGAGTTTCAGAATTTACGTTTGTTGCGCGTTCATATCAGCGTTCGAACGAAGCTTAATTCGTGTTCGTGATACATTCTTTTATGCGTTTGAACGATACTTTACAGAGGACTTGCGTTCGAGAGGCGTTCGTTGGAGCATTCAAACGCTTATGCGAACTCTGCGTTTCACTTTCGTCTTGTATTTGAGAGACTATTCGAACAAAGTCATCTGGAATGTATATGTGCGTATGCCATTCGATAGGCGTTCGAACGAGACTCAGTAGATTTGGGCATGTCGTGTGGTGTTCGAGTCTCGTTCGAACGACCTTGTGATTTTTGGCCCAAAATTAAATCAGAACACTCTAGAATTTGGGGCTCTCTATAAATAGACCCATACCATTATTCATCTTCTTCAACCTTACGCCAAGCTTGGCCACCCCTCCATTTTGACTCATTTTAGTAAGCTCAATAGTGACATTGTGGGACACAGAAACTGAGCGACGCCGTTCCTAGGCTCGCGGCCTAGTTGGGAAGGATCATATAACATGGAGTCGCCACCCGGTGTGAACCGGGACAAAGATTTAAGGCCGCACTCACCTCTCGCAAGGGAAGACCTCAAACCGTTGGGTTCGGAATGGTCCCTTACTCATGTCATTTGTAATGAAAGGATTCATATAATAATTTAAACAAGCTGAAGTAACACTTATTCCTAAGGGTATCATGCTTCTAAATTCACATTTATAAAATAAAATATGCGTCTAAATATACATGTATTTCACATATATCTTACATTTAAATTTGCATGCTTAACATATATCAAGATAGCAACTAACATACAACTTTGCTTGCATATCACATTCAGGAAAAAACACAAGCACACATATTAACCATACAAGCACACATATGGGCACTTTTCAAGTGGTACGTGGAATTGTGGCCCAAGTACAGACCGCACTACCGTCCATTCGGAATCGGCTACGGAATTTACGTCTGGGTTTCCATCCGATATACCGCAAGAAATAATGCTCAAATGTTATCATGACATAAGCACACGAATTGTGACACATTTGCATAAGAAAGATCAACTAATAGGCAATTATGCATGAATATAATAAGACAGACTCAGTTCAGTGTGCGTGCGTTCGTGTAGCGTTCGTAAACGCGTTCGAACGGAAATGAAACAGAATGCTCACGTTCGAGTAGCGTTCGTAAACGCGTTCGAACGAAAATGAA
>SKCR01047944.1:0-52941 GCA_019454045.1 Zanthoxylum bungeanum | reverse complement strand
TGATGTATAACTCTCACTATAATTAATCTGGGATTAATTAGTAGAGATAGAAGATTAATTTCTAGAGAGAGAAAATTAATCTGGGATAATTGCGGATAGATTTTATCTGGGATAAAATATTAATTAAAGAGAGAGAACGATTAATTTAGAATTAATCGATAAAATAATATATTCGATATATTATAAGAAATTGGATTTCGACCGGAATTAAAATTAGATTTTAATTCGGGCGAACGAATTAATTTAGAATTAATTCGTTAGCGACGTGAATAGTGATTTCGTTAGGCGTAATCATGTAATTACGACGCGACGGAAAATTCGTTAATTTGAAATTAGCGAACTCGAGCCCGAGAGTGATTGCGAGCGCATTCGCATTTCGAATTCGAGCGCGGCACGCAAGTCATAACAAGCGTCAAATCGTTAGTCACATCATGCGTCAAATCAATTGTCACTTTGAGTGATGTGACTTGACAACATGTCACTTTATTAAAGTGATGTGATGTGACTTAAAGTAAAAAGTAAAATGATGAAAAGCATTAATAGACTTTTGCTTTTTAAACTTTTGATATATGAAAAAATGATTTATATATTTGTTTTTTTGTTTTTGGAAAATAAAAATAAATATATAAACCAAATATCATTTTCTCTCTCTCACTCACCATTCACGACTCTCTCTCCCTCTCTTTTCTTCTTCTTCTCCTCTCACGGCTTCAAGCCGATTTCTTCACAGATTTTTCTGGTTTCATCGAAATTTTGAGAAGCAAATGAAGAAGCTTAGTGCTAGCACACACATGGGTTGTATTATGGTGATAGGGAAACGAATTTGTGAGCTTGGAATCTCAAAGCTTGGAGC
The DNA here is from genome assembly GCA_019454045.1 of Zanthoxylum bungeanum. NCBI lineage: Eukaryota > Viridiplantae > Streptophyta > Magnoliopsida > Sapindales > Rutaceae > Zanthoxylum > Zanthoxylum bungeanum. Next base: position 52,088 of record SKCR01047944.1, on the reverse strand, counting down.
TTTAATGGTGGTCTTCAATGGCCGAAAATGGAGGATTTTCACAGCCCCAACCGTGCGCCCCTATGCAGTTCCAGATGATCAAAACCGAGCTCCATGGATGAAGAAAAGGTCTTGTTCTTCCTAGCATCAAACCCATCAATGTGAGTATGAATTCCGCCTTACTCCTTTGTGTATTCAACTCGTTTTTATGCATGTTTGTGATCCTTGGGACTTTGATTGAACTCTACAGAAGCTACAGTGACACCTCGGGTATGGGGTTTAGCACGCCAGGTATGGCACCACCAGATCAACTCAATTCAAAGCAACGGGCAAGTCAAGCGTCAGTTGGCGAGCTAGGTAAGTAAAAATACATTGCATAAACTTTGGTATGGCACAACCACATCATCATCATTTTCAGTTTTGGGTCCATTTTGTCAGCGGTATTGGGATGCGTCCGGGGTCGAGGCCCCCGTTGTCGGTTGCAGTTATTGGGATGCATCCCAAGATCGAGGTCCACTGCATCATTAGTTTTTGGGATGCGTCCCAGGGTCGAGGCCCCTGTTGTCGGTTGCAGTTATTGGGATGCGTCCCAGGGTAGAGGCCCACTGCATCATTAGTTTTTAGGATGCGTACTAGGGTCGAGGCCCACATTGTCAGTGGTATTGGGATGCGTCCCAGGGTCGAGGCCCCCGTTGTCGGTTGCAGTTATTGGGATGCGTCCCAGGGTCGAGGCCCACTACATCATTAGTTTTTGGGATGCGTCCTAGGGTCGAGGCCCATATTGTCAGCGGTATTGGGATGCGTCCCAGGGTCGAGGCCCCCGTTGTCGGTTGCAGTTATTGGGATGCATCCCAAGGTCGAGGCCCACTGCATCATTAGTTTTTGGGATGCGTCCTAGGGTCGAGGCTCACATTATCAGCGGTATTGGGATGCGTCCCAGGGTCGAGGCCCCCGTTGTCGGTTGCAGTTATTGGGATGCGTCCCAAGATTGAGGTCCACTATATCATCAACTCAGTTCGAAGCAGCAGGCAAGTTAGGTGGCAGCTGGCGAGCCAGGTAAGTGAAAATGCATTGCATAACTTTGATAGGATTGTCATTGTCACACACTGCACAAGTCCCATCAAAGTGTGGGCGACTGTAGGCACTGCATTTTTTTGCATAAGACCCGATGATGAGTCTCGTATGGAGATACTACCTTTTAAGTCGCGGGAGTAGCAGCAAACGTTTGCCGGAAGGGAAAATTCTGAAATTAATAGCTCGTCAATTTTTAACTTGCTGGTTGTCCACGGATTCACTCAGTCGATTCTTGTTTTAAAAAAAATTAATTAAAAATCTTGGCCCAGAATCCACGCACCCATCCAAAACCCTAACCCTAGCTCACCACTATATAAGAACCCCTAAAAAAAATTGATTGATTGTTTGTTTTAGTCCTTAATAGTTAGACGTAAGTCCGATGATGAAATTGTTTGTTTTAGGGTGAAATCTTAGAAACGATAAACTCTTGATGTGCTTTTATCTGATGCTTTGAGTAATTGATCTATGTTAGACTCGTAAGCACTTAATTATAGGTTCTTAGCGGTGAAAACCTGAGTAGTTGGCAAGATGACTAGTTGAAAAAGATTGTAGGTCGGTGAATGACTGTTTGCTTAGATGTCTATCTTGATTTGCTTGTGTTATGATGTGTGGTATGGTTGAAAATAAAGAAAAAGTCTCTAAAGAAAAGAAATAAAACCGCCTATAACCGATAAGCGTTGAAACTACCCATGGGCGAGTATTAGGACCACCATGAGGATTAATGCTACCTTAAAGGGTAGGTGTGTTGAAAAAGAAAAGAAAAAAAATGAAAAAAAAAAGCAAAAAAAAGAAAAAAAAAAGAAAAAAGAGAGACAAAGGAAAAGAAAGATAAAACCATGCCACATTGAGCGCGAAAAAGCAATTGCAAAGCATAACTGAGACATCTAGGTTGGATTGACCCATCGATCCCGATTTTTGAAACGAAATCTTCGAGTTAGCTTACCTAAGGATTAAGATGCAAAAGAACCTTTGCACACACACACTTTGAGTCTGGCATAGATCATTTATTCAAAAACTCAGATTTGAGTTGCATTTAGTGTTTTGAAGGTTCTTTGGTTTCATTACTGGGCATTCTTTGAGGACGATAATATGTATAATTATTGGGACTATTTCGTAGCATGTATTATAATATGATGATGTGGAAGGCCCCACCAAGTGGTTCATCTTGACCAAGTGCAAACAGCGGAGAGCAGTAAGCTAAATCAAGACTGGGGGCGACCAGTCTACCACCTCACGAATCAGGGACATAACGAGATATTGAGTCATGGGACTAAAGAAAATTGAGCAATCACCAGAAGAGAATTGACAGAAAGAAGCTGTAAGCAGACCCAGGGGGCGACCGAAGACATTTGAAGGCAAGAAGTACCGAGGAGCACAAGGAAGACCTAACCCATTGGAATAGGAAACACATTCATGCATGCATGCATACATGTCATATACATGCAATCTTTGTCTTGTTTTTGTTCACAGGTTTTAAAGAAAATGAGAAAGCAGCAAAGGCAAACCAACCAGAAATAGCAACATAGCATCAATCTGGGGAAGAGGCCCTCGTTAGTATAGGTTTTGGGCGAGGCCCACATCAGTATCAGTTTTGGGGCGAGGCCCACATCTGTTTGAGGACGAGACCCGCATCAGCATCAATCTGGGGGCGAGGCCCACATTAGTATCAGTTTGGGGGCGAAGTCCACATCCAGTACAGTTTGGGAATAAAGCCCACATTCAACACAGTTCGGGAATAAGGCCCACAGTCAACATAATTCAGGAACAAGGCCCAGGGAATAAAGCCTTCATTCAGTACAGTTCGGGAACAAAAGCCCACAGTCAACACAGTCAGGGAATAAAGCCCACATTCAGTATAGTTTGGGAAAGAACAAGCCAAGAATGGCACACCGATAATGGAACACAGTTCGGGAATGAACGAGCCAATAATGGCACTCTAGGGGCGATGCCTACATCACTAACAGTAGCAGTCTTGCCGGGTATGGCACTCTGGGGGCGAGGCCTACTTCATTATCAGTCTTGCCGAGCATGGCACTCTGGGGCGAGACCCACATCAGCATTAGTATCAGTCTTGCCAAGTATGGCAGTCTGGAGACGAGGCCCACATTATTATCAATTCAGTTTTGCTAGGTACGGCACTCCGGGTATGGAGACATCAGTACAGTTTTGCCAGGTACGACACTCCGGGTATGGAGACATCAGTTCAGTTTTGCCAGGTACGGCACTCCGGGTATGGAGACATCAGATTAGTTCTGACAGGTATGGCACTCCGGGTATGGAGACATCAGATCAGTTCTGCCAGGTACGACACTCCGGGAATGGAGACATCAGATCAGTTCTACCAGGTACGGCACTACGGGTATGGAGACATCAGATCAGTTCTGCCAGGTACGGCACTCCGGGTATGGAGACATTAGATAAGTTCTGCCAGGTATGGCACTCCGGGTATGGAGACATCAGATCAGTTTTGCTAGGTACGGCACTCCGGGTATAGAGACATCAGATCAGTTGTGCCAGGTACGACACTCCGGGTATGGAGACATCAGATCAGTTCTGCCAGGTACGGCACTATGGGTATGGAGACATCAGATCAGTTCTGCCAGGTACGGCACTCCGGGTATGGAGACATCAGATCAGTTTTGCCAGGTACGGCACTCCGGGTATGGAGATATTTCAGCGACACCTTGGGTATGAGGTTTAGCTTGCCAGGTACGGCACTCCGGGTATGGATATATTTCAGCGACACCTCGGGTATGGGGTTTAGCATGCCGAGTATGGCGCTTCGGGTATGGAGATATTACTGCGACACTCTGGGTATGGAGACGCAACCGCGACACCTCAGGTATGGGGTTTAGCACACCAGGTATGGCACTCTGGGTATGGAGATATTACTACGACACTTTGGGTATGGAGACGCGACCACGATGCCTCGGGTATGGGGTTTAGCATGCCAGGTATGGCACTCTTGGTATGGAGATATTACTGTGACACTCTGGGTATGGAGATGCAATCGCGACACCTCGAGTATGGGGTTTAGCACGCCGGGTATGGCACTCCGGGTATGGAGAAGCTACAGCGACACCTCGGGTATGGGGTTTAGCACGCCAGGTATGGCACCACCAGATCAACTCAATTCAAAGCAACGGGCAAGTCAACCGTCAGCTGGCGAGCTAGGTAAGTAAAAATACATTGCATAAACTTTGGTATGGCACAACCACATCATCATCATTTTCAGTTTTGGGTCCATTTTGTCAGCGGTATTGGGATGCGTCCCGGGGTCGAGGCCCCCGTTGTCGGTTGCAGTTATTGGGATGCATCCCAAGATCGAGGTCCACTGCGTCATTAGTTTTTGGGATGCGTCCCAGGGTCGAGGCCCCCATTGTCGGTTGAAGTTATGGGATGCGTCCCAGGGCAAATTATTTTAACACAAGAAAACTATGAAACCCTAATCCCCTGGCTTCTCCCATCACCTTCCTCCCAACATTCACACGGCAAATGATTTTAACAAAGAAAACTATGAAACCCTAGCCACTTAGACTGCTCTCCTCGATCTCTCACCACCTGATCAACTCACGACAACCCCTTGAATTCTAGGCATCCACAAAAAAACACAAAAGCAGACCCTACACGCCTCTGTCTCTGGTCTCTCGGCCCATAATCTCTCTCCGGCTTCAGCCCATCACTCACGCAAGAAGGAAAAGAAAATAAAACCCTAGCACATAACTCATCACACCTGGATCTCTCTTCTCTATCCTCTGATTAAAACCAGCCCCCACGACACTTCCCTGACCATCACAAATAGCCAGCACAAAGCCACCCTTCTCGGCATCAACAAACCACCACCACAACCCACACGAATCTACGACCAGCTCACACGTCTCTCTTCTCAGCCAGTAGCTACACGTAAAAGCAAGACAAAACCTTCATACCTCTCAAGCAAAGCCGTGAACAAACAAGCCAATAAACCTTAGACGCCACTATCATATCCCTCAAAAAGAAACCCTAAAACCCTTCTCTCTCGCAGATCCACTCGGCATCCACCTAAGCCTTATCATCTCTTAAACTCTCGACAAAGCCACATCAATAAAGTCACGTTAAGCCACCACACCTCACATCCATCTTCCTTCTCTCCCACCTGTAACATACGACCACTCACAAAGTAAATGAGGAACCCTAATAGCTGGATGACTCACACCTAGAAAACCATAAACGAAACTATCCTAGCGGCACCTCTCTCTTCCTTCACCCACTCACTGGACACACTTCACACGATAAACACAAAAATAATAAACCCTGATAAGCTTCTGGACTCTCTCAAACAGCATGCGCTTCTTCCCCACACTCTCTCATTCTCTCCATCAACCGAGGTGTTTTCAGTAGTTAAAATGGCCAATTGATGTGGGAAGTAATTTCTTTGTGTTGGTGAGTAAGACTAAGCATGTGGGCAAAACTGGGTTTGTGGAGCAACGGTCATTTTGGAACCTGTTTAGAAGCTTTTATAGGTTGTGGGTGGTGTTGATATTGTTCATTCAGGCTGCGGTTATCGTGGTGTGGGAGGAGAGAGAGTATCTGTGGCAGGCATTGGAGGAGGGAGATGTTCTGGTTCGTGTTTTGACTGTGGTTCTTACTTGGAGTGTGTTAAGGTTTTTGCAAGCGTTGTTAGATTTCGTAATGCAATGTAGACTTGTTTATAGGGAAACTAAGTTACTTGGTGTGAGGATGGTGTTGAAGGGTGTTGTGGCAGTAGTGTGGATTGTGGTTTTCGGAGTTCTTTATGCTAGAATTTGGATGCAAAGGAATATGGATCATATATGTTCTACTGAGGCGAATAACCGTTTACAGATATTTCTTCGGGTGTTATTTATGTTTATCTTCCCGGAGTTATTGGCTCTATCTCTGTTTATAATTCTTTGGAATAGAAATTTGCTCGTGAACACAAATTGGAGGATCTTTTATGCGTTAACGTGGTGGTTCACAGTAGAAGTTTTGTTGGTCGTGGATTGAGAGAAGGACTTATGGGCAATTTGACGCATAGTTCATTCTGGGTCCTTGTGTCGGCTATAAAATTTGTATTCAATTACTTCTTGCAGATTAAAACTTATGATCAGTCCCCAAACCAGTCCAGAAAACCACCCAAAACAATGAGCTGAAACAGCGAACCAGTGAAAACAGCAGAAATTATAATCCTTCCGGCGGCGTCCCAACGCACTCCCGAGAAGCGACTTAAAAGGTAAGACCTGAGGGTACCCTTTGTTATATTTTATTTTGTCGTCCTGGAAACGATATGTTTGGTTGGACGTGGAATACGTCCAACCGGGCATGCGAAGTCCTACATTGAAAACGGCCAAATTCTTTGGACACATATTTATTATTCTGTATTTATTTCGCATTATTAGTCTTTTATTATTTCGTATTTAATTTACGTTTATTGTTGTTTATTGTTCCGCATTTTTGTTTTGTGTCATTTATCTTCCTTATTATTTCGCATATTGTCTCTTCGGTTATTTATTATCATATGCATTATCATATTTCATGTATGTCAAATTGGGTTAATGATTGCATTGTGTTGATGCTTGCGTGTTATCCATTGCGGTATATCAGATGGAAACCCAGACATAAATTCTGTAGCCGAATCCGAATGGACGGTAATGCGGTCTGAAATTGAGATACAACTCCACGTAACCACTCGGGAAATACTTACATAAGCCTGATCAACTTCCTTTTATTTGCTATCTATTCATTGATTTTTGCCTTTGATTATTTATTATTTTCATTTCCGCATCTTGTACTTTAATGTAACATGCTTCCATTATTTCCATTAATGTTTATGGGTATGCAAACTTGTATGTATCTGAATCTGTTATTTTGCATGTACTATATAAGACTTGGATAGATTATTGCACAAATCCTTTCATTACAAGTGGCATAAGTAAGGGACCATTCCGAACCCAACGGTTTGAGGTCTTCCCTTGCAAGGGGTGAGTGCTGCCTTAAATCACATTTTCTCTGTTCACACCGGGTGGCGACTCCATGTTATTTCTCTGGTTTAGTTCCCCCACGGGTTATTTTGTATTCCCAACCGGGCCGCGAACCCGGAACAGCGTCATCCACATCTGTGTCCCCACAGTGGTCCTCTATTTTCCTTTGAAACAGTGGTCTGACCATGTCGTTTGGGCTATATGTGAGTCTTTGAGAGTCTACACTCTACTATACATAATGAAGTTATATGAGAGTCTTCACTCCACTAGACCTAACACTAAACCAGATGGAGGTCGATTTACTTCGGTCGACTGGACCTGATGCAGGTCCAAGAGACTTCAATCGACTAGACATGATGGATGTCTTTGGGGTTCTTCACTCTACTCGACATAATGGAGGTCATTAGGCTTCGGTCGACTAAACCTGATGTAGGTCCAAGAGACTTCCTACATAGGCTGGAGTTGATGGCAATTCATACATGTCATATTGAGAATATGATTATCCTCTCATATCCCTTGGAAGAGATGGCAACCCTTCCATGTAGTTTGGAATATATGACAGTCAATGTATGTCATATGGAGTTTATGAAATTTCATCCATGTCATCTTGAGTAGTAACAATTCTTCTCCGTCGTCTAGAGAAGAATAAAATCTTAGAGAATGATTCTTGGTCAATTTGGTATGTTGGAGGTTTACGAGGGTATTCCCATGTCGACTGGCAAAAGTATGTCAATTAGGGCATGTGATGGTCCATATGAAAAAATAATATTTTCTTAATATTAATAGTCTTTTCTCTTTGATATATAAGAAATTTTCATTTCTAAGCGTCGCTTGGTGTTGATGATGAGCGAGATAAATTCGTTGAAGAGCGGTGTCGTATCATGTAGGCTGAGGGATTGCGATTATAATCCTTATTTTTAGGGTGATGATTCCCAACTTGTGGAGCCCGACTTTTTTTGGTTGATGGGTCCTTGCATCCGAACTCGTTTGTCGTTAGGAAGGGTTTGAAATTTTCTCTTTATACCGGTTACTGGGAACGTTCCATTTCTTACTCCTCGTGTCTTCTTCCCATCTGACCTCGATTTGGGCTCAGGCCATGACCTGATCTATAGTGTAGCATCGGAATTTTGTTAGCTTCTTATAAAGTCTGCTATCTGCAAGTAACCCTTTTCTGAAAGCTTTAATTGCAATCAGCTGGTGGAGATCCGGAATGGATATTCTCTCTTTGTTGAAATGTGCGACGTAGCCTTATAGAGATTCTCCTTTCCACTACTGAATTATGTTGAGGTCGACTGTGGTTTTCTCAAGTTTACAAGAGCTGGCAAAGTGCTCCATAAATTTATCAGCTAGTTTCTGATATGACCCAATAGTCCTGTAAGGTAGATTGATGAACCAAGTGAGGGTTGGGCCTGCTAATATTTCTCTGAATCCTCTACACATTCCAGCTTCACATTGATGAGGATTCAAATCAGTCGACATCATCTTATATCTTAATAAACCACATGGTCATCCGGGTCTATGGATCCATCATACAACTTCATATCTGGTGGGCTGAACTTTCGTGGGAGTTCAATAGAAGTAATGGATCCCAAAAAGGGAATATCTGAGACAGTGTCGGCTCGGATTTTTCACCAGGTAGGTAGGAGAAAATTGCATCTTTAAACCCCTGCATTTCCTTGTACATGGTGAAGGCTACTTGCCGTGCTCGGTCGATTTGGGAGACATGTTGACTTCTTTCTTGATTTTGTGGATAGTTGTCTGATGGCGGATTTTCGCTAGCCACATTATTGATTGCCTCTAAAAGGTATGATCAAATGGTATGACTGTTGGGGTGATTTGGAGCTTCGCGTCACTGGGAGGTGGAGGAAATTTGCTCCAACTGCTTATGGATGTTCATATAGGAGCTTCATTTGACTAAGTTTTCCTCTTCTAAAACTCATAACCGTTTTTAGAGAATGGCCAACTGAGCGGCCACAGGGTTCGGTGTCTGCTCGCTGCTTGAATCCATGAGTAGCTATATTTGTAAGGATCGTAGACTGAGAGATCTTCGCTTGCTATAAATCGCTAAGGCCCCACGGTGGGCGCCAAATTTTGGACGCTGGTTTTCGCACGAGGTCCATAATCGATAATTCGTAAGAATGGGGCACTAGCGATCCTACAAGACAAAGGTAGAGTGAGCGGGGAGTTCCTACCCACCCTTGTGGTGGGTGCCGTAGGCACTCCGGTGCTCAAGTCGGTAGTGAATACTAGAAGAAAATAAGGAAGAGCAAGGTTCAAGGTTACCTTGACCTACTTAGACTGTCGTGGGGGTGGTGGGGCGGTGTTTAGAAAGGGAAATGCTTTGAGAGCTTATGTAAGAGTGCTTTGGAGAGAAACCGTCGGACAAACCTCCTTTAGACATTGAATTATGTCCTCTTTTATAGGTAATCAGGAAGTGTGTCTCATTAATTCATTAAATGCTAAACTCTTTGGTATCAAAACGGCTAATAATCTAAATCATTAATGAAAGCATTTTTCAGTTCGGTAGCTGGTAAGTCAAGAGGTTATTTGGTAGGCCTCTCTTTGTGTGTGGGCCTTGGCCTAAGGATTTGGTTGTTTGATAGGAGTTGGGTTATATCTGATATATGGCCTGAAATGAAAAGTCGAAAATGCCCTTGGCCCAAATTTGGCCCGTACAAGGCCAAAATCTAATTTTGTCTTCTTTACCTGGTACATATGTTAGCTTTATAATGTATTTGATGCAAGCCATATATGAAGAGCTTCACAACATGTTATGTTCGGCATAACATGATTTAAAGAAAGGGAATCTAATTTTGTACCTCCATGGTGGAGCAAGCTCTTCAAAGACTTCTATGAAGTCTAAGAAGATTAAAATATGAAATAAGAATAAAGACTCCAAGAAAAAAACTGCAAGACCGCATGTAGCTCGTGATGCATGTCTACATTGCCAGAAGTCTAGACACTGGTAACATGATTGTCCAAGGCTGAAAGGACAAGCAGAAACCTCAGGCACACTTTGTATTTTTCCTATTATTGACATCTCATTAGCGTTAGATGTAAATAGTTTTTGGGTGTTAGGCACCGATAGTCCCACTCATATTTGCAACTCTATGCAAGCCATGAGATTTAAAATAATATTAAACGGGAGCTCCAGCTTAGAGTTTTGAATGGCGAGACATCGGATGTCAATGACATTGGAACGATTGTTCTAGATCTCTCTAATGGATGTAAATTAATTTTACATGACTGTTATTATGTACCCTCTCTTATCAGGTAGATGATACTGGATAAAGAGGGATATAAAATAAATATTAAAAATGGTTTTCTTATGTTTAAATGATAAAGACAACTATTTGATATGTGAATGTTCTTTATCTAATGGTCATTATATTTTGGAAACATATCGAGATGTCTTTAATATAGAAGAAAATACAAGTAAAAGATCTGAATTAAATAATATTGAATTATAGCATATGAGATTGGACCATATATATGTTAGACGTCTATCAAAATTGGTTAAAGATGGTTTGATTTAAGATCTTACCTTATATCCTTATCTGATTTGTGAGTCATATATCCAAGGGAAAATGAAAAATGCCTCATTTCTTGGTGTTGGACACCGTTCTGAAGATTTATTGGAGCTAGTATACAATAATGCTTATGGTCTATTAAATCATGTCGCTCGTGTTGGATCAACTTAATCTGTGACTTTCAATGATGATAAGTCAAGATATGGATATGTCTATTTGATAAGACATAAATCAGAAACAATTGAAAAGTTCAACATATTCTGAAATGGAGTAGAAAAACAAACTGGTAAATTCATCGAGTGCCTTTGATCAGATCGAGGTGGTGAATTTATAAGCGATGAATTCAGATGTTATTTAAGGGAGAATGGGATTCTCGGTCAATATAGCCCACTAGGAACTCCTCAACATAATGGTGTGTCTAAGCGGAGAAATCGTACTTTATTGAATATAGTACGATCAATGATGAGTTATTTATATCTTTCATATTACCTTTGGGGTTATGTTTTACTTAATGTTACCCAAATACTTAATAGAGTTCCATCGAAAGCTATTTCTATGACCCCATATCAGAAATGGTATGGTAGAAATCTAAGTCTTATATATTTAAAGATTTGGGGTTGTCCCGCATATGTTAGAGTTACGCAGTGGGAAACAATAGCACCCAAGCAGTATAAATATAGTTTCGTTAGATATCCTGAAAATTCTTTAGGATATCAATTCTACGTATCTGAGCAACGAAATATATTTGTTGCTCGTTTTGCTACTTTTCTTGAAAATAAGATTTTGAGAGAAAGTGGGAAATGTAGAAAGATTGAAATCAATAAGTTTGATCCCAACATTAAGAAACCTGAGATAGAACCAGAGATCCAACTATGTGAAGGATCTACAGCACAGGTTATACGTAGGTTAAATAGAATATCAATTAGAGATTATATTTAACATCTGATGCGAGCCTTGATGTTTTCCTCTTGGAGGAAACGGATCCGACTACGTATAAATGGGCGATATTGGATATCGATTTGGGAAAATGGCAGGAAGCCATGAAATCCGAAATGGATTCTATGCATGATAATCAAGTCTGGGACTTGGTTGAACTTCCTGAAGGAGTTAAACCTATTAGTTGTAAATGGGTTTTTAAAATGAAGTGAGGGCCCGATGGAAAGGTGGAAACCTTTAAGGCCCGATTGGTAGCGAAATGTTACGCTCAACATTCTGGGATTGACTATGAGGAAACTCTTTCACCAGTAGTCATGCTAAAATCCATTAGGATTCTTTTAGTTATAGTTGCATATCACAATTATAAGATATGACAGATGGATGTGAAAACCGCGTTCCTAAATGGATTCCTCGATGAGGATATCTATATGGAACAACCAGAAGGTTTTGTATCCAGTGAGACTTCAAACTTGGTTTGTAAGCTCAAGAAGTCTATTTATTGACTTAAACATGCATCCCGAAGCTGTAATCGTCATTTTGAAGAGATAATTAGATTATCCGGATTCATCAAGAACGGGGAAGAACTGTGTGTTTATACGAAAGTTAGTGGAAGCATATTAGTATTCCTTGTATTGTACGTAGATGATTTCCTTATCACTGGGAATGATATAGGATTGATGTAAAGTGTGAAAGGTACATTTGCAAGAACATCTCTATGAAAGACATGGGTGAAGCTTCTTATATACTGGGTATCCGTCTCTATTGAGATAGAGTAAGGAAGCTTATAAGGTTGTCGCATTCCACGTACATAGATAAAATGTTAGAAAGGTATGGTTTTACCAACTACAATGTAGTAAATATACTTTTCAATATGGCATATATCTTTTGAAGAAAATGGCACCTCAAACTGAGGAATAGAGAGTTAGAATATCTAACATGCCATATGCTTCTTTTATTGGAAGCATTGTGTATGTTATGGTATGTACAAGACCTGATATCAGTTTAGACAGTAGTGTTACTAGCCGATATCAATCTGATCTGGGTAATGATCATTGGACAGTCGTGAAACATATCTTGAAATACCTTAAGGGTACTAAGGATAAGTTTCTAATATATGGCAAAGATGAGCTACAAGTTAAGGGTTATGCATACTCAGACTTCCAGGGAGATCCAGATGATAGAAATTCTACATCTAGATAAATATTTACCCTTAATGGCGGTGCAGTTAGTTGATAAAACTCAAAACAAGGCTCTACGGCTGATTCCACCATTGAGGCGGAATTTATAGCGGCTTCGGAAACTGCTAAAGAAGCTTATTGGATTAGATATTCTATCACTGAACTTGGAATTATGCCTAGTTTGCGGATCTGATCCTACTGTATTGTGATAATGCTGAAGCCATTGCACAGGCTAAGGAGCCGATAGCATATTTCAAGACCAAAAAAATGGAAAATAAATATCACGTGATTAAAGAAATCATTGAATGAAATAGTTGTCTAGAAGGTTCAAGGATAAGACAACATAGTGGACCACTTACTAACATTGCCTACTAAGTTATTCGATAAACATGTGGAGGAGATGGGACTTCAGTACCATCCAGATTGGCTCTAAGCAAGTGGGAGTTTGTTGGAGTTGGCGCTTGGAGCGCCAATCCGAATAATATATTATACATTATATTATTTATTAATCAAATAACTATATTTTCATTTCAACCCTGTTAATGGTAATTTATGTCATAATGCATATTAGATTGATATATAAATATACTGAGAATGATATTATATGTAATAATATGTGTATTTGGCTTTATTTAATTGGATTGAATCAAAGTGGTAGATAATAAACTAATCAAATTGGTTAAACTTTGTCTAGATTTTATTAGATTAAATCAAAGTGGTAGACAATGAACTAATCAACTGGTTAAACTTTGTCTAGATTTAATTGGATTAAATCTAAGTAGTAGACAAAAGTGATTAGTCACACATAATTATACATATTTAGACAAATTAGATTAAGCCCACTTAAAAGTTTATTAAAATTTTTATTAATTAAAAATTACATAAGCTTCACTATAAAAGGCAAGCTTGACCAAGATTTTAAGAAATCAAGCATTAAGGAAAAATATCAGAGAAATTAGCCTAAAGAAGTGTTTAGAGAAGCTTTGAAAGTTCTCCATATTTTTCAACAAGGATGAGAAGCTTAGATCTTTGGTTCAAGCTTACTAGGTATGTTTGATCTTCTCTAAAAGCTATGTTTTTGTATTTGATGCATAATAATATAGATTGAAGTTGAAATTAGGCTAATAAATTACGTACAGATGCTTTGGAAGCATAAACACCATTTGCTTTTGATTGGGTCAAAAATGTTCATGTTAGACATGAACTTAAAATTAGAGTTGAAACTCTAAATAAAAGATTGAAGTTATGACTACGTTTCTAGAATCACTTGACCACATTTGAGTGACCTAGAATTGTTCATGAGTCACTTCATTGTGGGATTCTAATTTGGTTTGTTTTTTGGATTTAAAATTCAAGCATGTGCGTATTTAGAATAAATTTGTGTTTTTTGTAAAAAAATTTGATATTTTGAAAAACTTGATTTTATTCTTTAACATATGTTGATGTTTGTTGTGATGTTAAAATTCAATTTTGGGTATTCAAAAGTTTTTTGGGAATGTTGAAAAGAAATTAGGGTAAAACACTCTATTCCATCGGCTCTCTTGAAAGAAAGTTGATGGAAACAAGAAAAAAAAAAGGAACAACGCGCGCACTGTACCGCGTGTGCCCTTGCCAATTTTTATTTATCCCATTTTTGAGTTTCGATCGCTGACTCAGCCTCAATTTTTTCTATGCACTCATAATGGAATATAGTATTCTATTAAATTATTTAAAAATACACTCATACTTGATATCCACGAGTTAGACCCACTTCCGCTGTTCGGGGCACCGATCCGACCCTGTGGGTTCCACAACCACCCTAACAAGAAGACCTCATGTGTAATGGTTGACGATGGATCCTCCATTAATGTTTGTCCACTAAGGTTTTTACCTAGATTAGGCATTAGAGCTGAGTGGTTGATCTATTCTGATATGACAATCAAGGCATATGATAAGCGGAAAATATATTAATATTTACTGCCTCTTTTACTTAATATTTTGTATAGTTTCTCGAGTTTTATGAACGTTTTGATGTGTTTTAAATTATTTTACAGATAAAATAAAATCGAGACTCAATGGAATCAATTAGAACGAAATATGGAACAAATAAGAGCAAAAATTGGAATTAATATTTTGATTTTGGAGGTTGGAAACTTGAAATGGCGTTCTAACGAAGTACAATTTCGGAAACTTCAACTTTGCGTAATTTTCACATTTTGTCAAGAACGTTCTACTCCAATATCAGATTGAGGTGATTCAAGTTCCAGATTAAAGAAGACTCAAAGATCTACAACTTTAACGTTCATAATAATTTCGAATTCAGAAGTTTTCATGACTGAAATTGATAAAAGATCCATAAGTGTGTTTTGTGCAATTTATTAAAGTCATTTTCAAAACAAAAACAAAAAATAAAAAATAAAAAATGAAAATTCTCAAACTTCCACCAAACATATTTGGTGGAGGATTTGGTGCCATGTTTGGTGATAAATTAGTGGATAAATTGGTGAAGGCAAAAATTTTCCTATAAATACCTAGTCATTTCATTTATAAATTTCATACCTTCTTCTGGGAATTTCCTTAAGAATACTAAGAAGATTTTATGTTATTTGTTTATTTACAGCTTTCTTGTATTTAATTTTTATTTTATGCAATAGTTCTTTCTTTATTTTACTTTTCAGTATGAGGAGGTAACTCCCCTCTGCTGGGGTGAAGGGTCAAGCTTTTATTACTAATATTTAGATTAATCTCCTTTAATTATAATATATAAAATATTTTAAAACCTGACTTAATGGGATATCGCCTTTATGGTCGGTTGGAATTAATCTAAAATCTAACTTAATCAGGATACCGCCTATATGGCCGGATGGTAAAGTCATGCAAAGTTTATATATTATAATAAGGAAGATATCTAAATTAGAAGTAATAAAACTAGATCCTCTAACCCCCGCATTTTCTTTATTATTAATTTATTTTTTAAATTTACAACTTTTAATTTATGTCATTTACTTTATTTATGTTTTTAATATTTCTAGATATGTGTGGTAACTAAACCCCGTATCTAGGTTGTCATGAATTCCAACATCACAGATTTTTAAGTGGTAATTTTATGTTTTGGGTAATATAAAGGTTTATTTATTGATTCTTAAGCTTAATGCTTCTTGTTAATTGGCCAATAAGATTGATTTGGTAAATTTAAAATGAACTTGGATAAGAGATTTTAGGTTTAGTCTTAGACTCAATAGCTCACGATCTCACCTCGGGGCAAATGACTCTTAGGTAGATTTCATTACAGGATAGAAATATACCTGTCGGGCGGGGGTAGCCATAATTGGAACTTAATCTTAATAAATTCAGATAACTTGGTTAACATAGACATATGATTAATTGGGTTATTCTGGGTGTTTGCATCTGGCCATCGGAATAGGCTTTTGCATATCTTCGTGTTCCAGGTTAACAAACTAAGTTATAACACATGTATAAGAAAATCAATTCATCATTAGAATAATATTGTGTGGAATCACAACCCTAGATATTTGTGTCTTTTGTTTATTTTCCTTAGTATTTTCTTTTGTGTTTTAATTTATTTATTTAGAAAATCCATATTCAACCAACCAATCAAGCAATCATTCCATTATTCCTTTAATTACATACCTGTAAATAAATAGAATCAATAATTAATAACAATAATAGAAATTAAGTCCTCGTGGGATCGATATTTTTATACTACTTGAGTGATACGTGCGCTTACGTTACGTGAGTGATTTCACCGATCAAGTTTTTGGCGCCGTTGCCGGGGACTTATTTAGCTTTCACTATTAATTTTGGGGCTAGATACCTTTACTTGTGTCTAATTTCTTTTTACTTATTATTTTTTCTTTCTTGTGTTTCAGGTTCTCAGACACTACATGAGAAGAACCAGAAGCTTTGAAATACATTCGCTTGACCGAGAAATTGAAAGAACAATCAATCAGTTGATAAGGGAAATCTGTGAAGGTCAAGAAGCACTGATCAATATGGAACCTGAACCAGTGGAAGTTGCACCACCAATTCCCATTCGAGATAGAACTATTCTGGTGGTTGACGGCTTCATTTCATCTATTATACTTCCTCCCTTACCAGCAAATACGTGTGACATCAAAACATTCATTCAGATGATACAACAATCAGTTCAGTTTGGGGGGAATGCAACTGAAGATCCTAATGCCCACATCAGCAACTTCCTAGCAACACAGAACCAAATCCAAGGAACAGATGGAATGAGCAATGTCAAGCCATCACATTGAAAAGCGGTAATGAAATCAACAAAGATGTTGGAATCAAGGTATCCACTGAGGAAGATCCAAAATAAAACAACGAAGTAGAACCACAAATGGAGGAAAAAAAAGCAAAAGAAAATGATCGAGATCGATTTACTCCACCTCCACCTTTTCCACAGCGTCTCCAGAAACACAAACTGGACAAGCAGTTTGTTCGATTCCTGAAGATCTTAAAAAAGTTGCATATCAATATTCCATTTGCAGAAGCGTTGGAACAAATGCCCAGCTATGTCAAATTCATGAAAGATATTCCGTCACGAAAGAGAAGATTGGGAGATTACGAGACAGTAGTATTGACAGAAAAATGCACTGCCATTATTCAGAGGAAGATTCCCCCAAAGTTGAAAGATCCTGGCAGTTTCACCATCCCTTGCACCATAGGCGAACATTACTTCGGTAAGGCTTGGTGTGATTTAGGTGCGAGTATTAACTTGATGCCTTTGTCCATTTACAAAACACTGCAAATTGGAGAAGCAAAGCCCACATCAGTCACTCTGCAACTGGCTGACAGATCACTCATGTTTCCGAGAGGTGTAATAGAAGATGTATTGGTCAAAGTCAACAAATTCAGTTTCCCTGTAGATTCTATTGTCCTTGACATGACGGAAGACAAAGACATGCCCATCATCCTCAGGAGACCATTCTTGGCTATAGGTCGAACTGTTATCGATGTACAAAAAGGAGTACTAACCATGAAAGTGTAGGACCAAGAAGTAACATTCAATGTTTTCAAAGCCATGAAATTCCCGAATGACGAAAAAGCGGATGAATGTTTCAGAATTGATGTTATAGATTATATCATCCAGAATACTGATGCAATGCAACTTTCCACAGACAAACTTGAAGCTTGCATCACCAACATGACTGACAGCGAACTAGATGATGAAATTCTGGAATGTATCAACTATCTTGACAGACCCTCTCACTTTATATGGACACCATATGTGGAAATTTTGGAACTACCAAAAAAGAGCGAATCAAGCCCTCGATTGAAGAACCACCACAGCTGAAACTAAAGCCACTTCCTATCCATATCAGGTATCCATTCTTAGAAAACTCTTTTGATTTACCTGTGATTATTTCTTCGTCGCTAACATTGGAGCAGGAAGATAAGTTGCTGAGAGTGCTACGTGAGCACAAGAAAGTCATTGGCTGGACAATATCAGATATTCAAAGCATTAGTCCATCATTTTGCATGCATAAAATTCTGATGAATGATGAGTACAAAGCCACAGTAGAGCATCAATGGAGACTAAATCAAATTATGAATGAGGTTGTAAAGAAAGAAATTATCAAATGGTTGGACGCATGCATCATTTACCCCATCTCTGACAGCACTTGGGTAAGTCCTATGCAATGTGTACCCAAGAAAGGAGGAATGACAATAGTCACCAATGAAAAGAATGAACTGATTCCAATAAGAACAGTGACTGGATGGAGAGTATGCATGGACTACAGGAAACTGAACAAAGCATCAAGGAATGATCATTTTTCGCTGCCATTCATTGACCAGATGCAAGATAGACTAGTGGGACATAAATTCTATTGTATTCTTGACGGATACTCGGGGTATAATCAGATTGCCATCGCACCAGAAGATGAGGAGAAAACCATGTTTACATGTCTGTATGGTACTTTTACTTTTCGCATGATGCCATTTGGAATATGTAATTGATGAGTGGTAAATGTATCACTATTTCCCACTCATTTGACCTAATATTTTGAATAGATTCTTGAGTTTTGTGAATATTTTGATGTGTTTTGTTTTATGTTATAGATAAATAAAGTTTCAGGACATTCTGGAGGTGATTTGGGGCTAAAATAGTGAAAAAAAGATAAAAAAAGGTAAAATCGTCATTTTACACATCGCGACGCGCAACCCTTTGGCGTCACGACGCCTAACGTTCGCCGCTCCATGCTAACATGTGTCGGGGACAAGTGTCAGAATCTGAGAAGTTTGACTTTGCTAATATGCGTTGTGCCACGTGTCAACATCACAGCCCATCTACTAACGTGCGCCGTGCCACGTGTCATCATCATATGGTGCCGACAATCGCCATCACCATATGTCGCCACATGTCACCCCACATGTCAGCCATATCATCTCCATGTCAGCAGAAGCCCGAGTCAACTTTGCCATGTCACCGTCATATCATCATCAGCCAATCATAGCGCGCCATATGTCACAATCTTACGGTTCCGACAATCGCCATCGCCATGTGTCACCACGTCAGCTCAATCATTCAGCTCCCAGCCGCTTCTGCCACGTGTCACCTTATCACCTTTTCATTGCCACGTGTCGAGCTCTTCGTGTGACATGTCGCCAATCACGCGTGTCACGACGCGAGCTGCACGTCGCGACACGTCACCACCACCGAGGCCTATAAATTCAGCTCATTCTTCTGATTTCAGATGTACCTTCCTCTCTGAATTCTCTGATGTAAATAAGGAGTTTGTATCTAGTTTTCCTTAAATTTCAGTTTTGTAATTAATTTTTAGTTACTTTCTGTAATAATAATTTACTTTCTTTACTTTTTCAGTTTTTACTATTCATCTATGAGGAGGTAACTTCCCCCTGCTATGGTAAAAGGTAAAACTTTTATTACTGCTATTTAGATTAATCTCCCTTAATTATAATATATTCACTATTTAAAATTTGACTTAACAAGGATACCGCTATTTTGGTCGGTTGGTAATCAATTATAAATTGGTTTTAATCTGACTAAGGATGGATACCGCCTGGTTAGTCCGTTGGTAATTTACCGCCTATATGGCCGGTTTATGGACAAATATTGATACCGCCTTTATGGAAGGTCGGACTTAATTTGACTTAATCAGGTTACCGCCTATATGGCTGGTAGGTGATGTTATCACAAGTTAATATATTATATTAAGGGAGATATCTAAAATAGTAGTGGTAAAAGTAGATCCTTTAACCCTAGCATTTTATTATATTGTAATTTTATTTTTTAGTATTTACTTTACCGCATTTACTTTTCAGCATTTTACTTTATGTCTTTTATTTTTAAGTTTTTACTAGCCTTAGATATGTGTCGTAGCTAAGTTAGTTTTCTGGGGTTGTGATGAATTTTAATATCACCAGTTTATAAGGGGTTATTTTATAGTTTGGGTAATTTAAAGGTTTACTTATTAAGTCTTAAGCTTAATGCGTCTTGTTAACTGGCCATTAATAAGATTTATCTGGTAAATCTAAAATAAACTTGACAAAGGAATTTTAGGTTTTAGCCTTAGACTTAATAGCCCATGATCTTCCTTAAGGATAGATAACCCTTTAATAGATTTCCTTACAGGATAGACATATACCTGTCGGGCGGGGGTAGCCATAATTGAAACTTAAACTTAATAAATCCAGGTAATTAGGTTGACATAGAAATATGGTTCCATTGGATTATACTGGGTATTTGCATCTGACCATCGACAGAGGCTTTTGCATAATTTCGTGTTCCAGGTTAGTAAACTGATATATTACACAAACATTAAATAACCACTTCATCTTTAAAATGATATTGGAAGAAATCACAACCCTGGATAGTTTTATAAATTTGAATTTTCCTCAACCTACTTTTGCGTAATTTTATTCACTTATTTTTAAATTTAAAGTCATCACTCAATCAATCAATCAATCTGTTAGATACTAGTAATCATTTTTCCTCATAAAAATTAATAGCTTAGGTTTTAAGTCCTCGTGGGATCGATTCTTTTTATACTACTTGAATGATACGTGCGCTTGTGTATTACGCGTGTGGTTTCGCACCGGTCAAGTTTTTGGCGCCGTTGCCGGAGACTTATTTATCTTTCACTATTAGTTTTGAGGCTAGATACCTTTACTTGTATCTAATTTCTTTTTACTTATTGTTTTTGTTTTCTTGTGTTTCAGGTTCCTAAAAACTACATGAGACAAACCAGAAGCTTTGAACTCCGACCGTTTAACCCAGAAATTGAAAGAACCATCAGACAGTTGAGAAGGGAAATGCGAGAAGGCCAAGAAACTTTAGTCAGCATGGAACCTGAACCTTTGGAGGTTGCACCACCAATTCCCATTCGAGACAGAACCATTCCGGTGGTCGACGACTTCATTTCCTTTATTGTACTTCCTCATTTACCAGCAAATGTGTGTGACATCAAAACATGCATTCAGATGATTCAGCAGTCAGTGCAGTTTGGGGGGAAAGCAACTGAAGATCCTAATACCCACATCAGTAACTTCCTAGAAGTTTGCGGCACTTTCAATTACAACCGAGAAGCTGAAGAAGCAATGAGACTGTGGGTTTTTCCATACTCCTTGAAAGATAAAGCTAAAGCTTGGCTACATTCACTATCAGCAGGTTCCATCACAACTTGGAACACTTTAGCCACCAAATTTCTTGCAAAGTATTTTCCACCAGCCAGAACTGGAAAGCTGAGGAATGACATCACATCCTTTGTGCAACAAGACTCGAAAACTCTCTATGAAGCTTGGGAAAGGTACAAAGATTTGCCCCGGAAATGTCCTCACCATGAGATTCCAAAATGGCTTCAAGTCCAAACCTTCTATAATGGACTTTCTGGACTGATGAGAACCACAATTGATGCTGCTGCTGGAGGAGCTTTAATGGCTAAAGGATAAGATCAAGCAGAGGACCTAATTGAAGAAATGGCCAACAATAATTCCTTGTGGCCAAGAGAAATGAGCATGATCCAAAGAATTGCAGGAATTTATGAAGTTGGAGCCAATACAGCAGTCAACGCCAAGCTAGATCAGATATGCAAATTCATGGAGACTCTTACCATTGGATCCACAAGTTCACTATATGGAGGAGCACCAGAACCAAACCAACTTGAAGAAACGGTGAATTTTGTCAACAATTTCAACAGACAGGGGAACAATCCATATTCCAACACATACAACCCAAGGTGGAAGAATCATTCAAATTTCTCCTAGAGCAACAATTCAGGGCAAAAGAATTATCCACCACCTGGATTCCAACAGCAACAGAACAAGGGACAGGAGCAGGCGAATTAACCAGGAATAGTAGAAGTGCAGGCTGAGTTAAAAAAGTATGATGTTATGTTTCAGAGCCAATCTACTTCCATCAAAGCACTGGAGAATCAAATTGGACAACTGGCTAATTCTCAGAGTTACAGACCGCCAGGAAATCTTCCCAGCAACACAAAACCAAATCCAAGGAACCGAGGGAAGGAGGAATGTCAAGCCATTACCTTGAAAAGTGGTACTGAAATCAACAAAGATGTTGGAATCAAGGCATCCATTTAAGAAGTTCCAAAAGATGCAACTCCACAGATGGAGGAAAAAGAAGCAAAGGAAAAAGATCAAATCACTCCACCTCCACCTTTTCCACAGCGACTTCAGAAAAACAAGCTGGACAAGCAATTTGCTCGATTCCAGGAGGTGTTCAAAAAGCTGCATATCAACATTCCATTCGCAGAAGCCTTAGAAGAAATGCCCAGCTACGTCAAATTCATGAAAGACATTTTTTCACGAAAACGGAGATTGGGAGATTACGAGACAATAGCATTGATGGAAGAGTGTAGTGCCATCATTCAGAGGAAACTTCCCCCGAAGTTGAAAGATCCTGGCAGTTTCACTGTCCCATGCACCATTGGAGAAAATTATATCGGTAAGGCTTTATGTGACTTAGGTGCAAGTGTTAATTTGATGTTTTTTCTATTTACAGGAAACTGCAAATTGGAGAAGCAATGCCTACCTCAGTCTCTCTGCAACTTGTTGATAGAACGCTCGAATTTCCAAGAGGTGTTGTTGAAGATGTGCTGGTCAAAGTCGACAAACTCATTCTCCCAGCAGATTTCATTATCCTTGACATGGAACAAGACAAAGATGTACCTATCATCCTTGGAATACCATTCTTGGCGAGAGGACGAACTGTTATTGATGTACAAAAAGGAGAACTAACCATGAAAGTTCAAGACCAAGAAGTTACCTTTAATGTTTTCAAAGCCATGAAATTCCCTAGCGATGAAAAGGAAGAAGAATGTTTCAGAATTGATGTTGTTGATAGTATCATTCAGGATACTAATACAACTCCCACGGACAAACTTGAAGCTTGCATCACTAACATAACTGACAGCGAGCTAGATGCTGAAATTTTGGAATGTATCAACTATTTGACAAGCCGTTTCATTTCAAAGCGACACCACAAGTGGAAAGCCTGGAACTGCTAAAGAAAGATCGAATCAAGCCTTTGATTGAAGAACCACCACAACTGGAGCTGAAGTTACTTCCGAGCCATCTCAGGTATGCATTTCTTGGAAACTCTTTTGAATTACATGTGATTATTTCTTCTTCTCTAACATTGGAGCATGAAGAAAAGTTGCTGAGAGTATTACGAGAACACAAAAGAGCCATTGGCTAGACTATAGCAGACATTCAAGGCATTAGTCCATCATTTTGCATGCACAAGATTCTGATGAATGATGAGTACAAACCCACAGTGGAGCATCAAATGAGACTCAATCCAGTCATGAAGGAAGTCGTGAAGAAAGAAATCATCAAATGGTTGGATGCTGGCATCATATACCCCATCTCAGACAGAACTTGGGTGAGTCCTATGCAGTGTGTACCAAAGAAAGGAGGAATAAATGTAGTCACAAATGAAAAGAACGAGCTGATTCCAACAATAACTATGACTGGATGGAGAGTTGTATGGACTACCGGAAGGTAAACAAATCAACAAGGAAATACCATTTTCTGTTGCCATTCATTGATCAGATGCTAGACAGACTGGCGGGACATGAGTTCTATTATTTTCTGGACGGATATTCGGGGTACAATCAAATTGCTATCGCCCCATAAGATCAGGAGAAAACCACTTTTACATGTCTGTATGGTACTTTTGCATTCTGCATGATGCCATTTGGATTATGTAATGCCATTGCCACATTTCTGCGTTGCATGATGGCTATCTTCTCAGACATGCTGGAATAGAGTATGGAGGTGTTTATGGATGACTTCTCTGTGTTTGGAGACTCTTTTGACCACTTCTTGCAAAATCTGGAACAGGTATTACAAAGATGTGAAGATACCAACCCGGTACTCAACTGGGAGAAATGCCACTTTATGGTGCAGGAAGGCATTGTTCTTGGACACAGGATCTCACAAAAGGGAATCGAGGTAGACAAAGCAAAGATTGAAATAATTGAAAAACTACCTCCACCAACATCTGTCAAAGGGATTCGGAGTTTTCTTGGACATGCTGGTTTTTACAGGAGATTTATCAAAGACTTTTCCAAGATTGCAAAACCTCTTTGAAATCTTCTGGAGAAGGATATGCCTTTCAACTTCTCCAAAGAATGCCAGGAAGCTTTTGAGATCCTAAAACAAAAGCTGGTTTCTGCTCCTATCATTGTAGCACCAGACTGAACCCTTCCATTTGAGGTATGTGTGTGACGCTACTAATTTTGCTGTAGGTACAGTTTTGGGACAACGCAAAGCAAAGATTTTCCACACCATTTACTACTCCAGCAGAACTTTGAATGAAGCTCAACTCAACTACACAACCACTGAAAAGGAGTTGCTCGCAGTTGTGTACGCTTTTGACAAATTCTGCTCCTATCTGCTAGGTCCCAAAGTGGTGGTCTACACAAATCATTCAGTAATCAAATACTTGATCCCGAAGAAAGATGCCAAACCCAGATTGATTCGTTGGATACTTCTTCTACAAGAATTTGACGTGGAGATCAGAGGCAGGAAAGGAACAGAAAATCAGGTGGCAGATCATTTATAGAGACTCGAGAATGGAGAAACAGCTGGCAAAGAATTGATAATCAAAGAAACTTTTCCAGATGAACAACTGTTTGCCATGAAACATCATGATGTCCCTTGGTATGCTGACTATGTCAACTACATAGTTTCGGGAAAATGGCCGTTGGAATGGACAACTCATCAACGAAAGAAGTTCTTCAAAGAAGTCAAGCACTATGTTTGGGATGAGCTGTACATGCTCAAATGTTGTGCTGATCAATTATTAAGAATGTGTGTTCCACAAGAGGAGGTCAACAGTGTTCTTTAACATTGTCATTCATCACCATATGGCGGACACTTCAGCGGGAATAAAACTGCAGCTAAAGTCCTTCAATCAGGTTTGTTCTGGCCCACTCTTTTTAAAGATGCTTATCTTTTTTTTCTTCAATGTGACAAGTGCCAGAGAACGGGGAATATTTCAAAGAGAAATGAAGGACCACTGCAAAACATTCTGGAAGTGGAGATATTCGATGTGTGTGGTATTGATTTTATGGGACCCTTTGTGCCATCCTTCGGAAACCTGTGCATATTGGTTGATGTAGACTACGTCTCCAAATGGGTTGAAGCAATTGAACTGCCATCCACGATTCAAAAGTGGTGATCAAGTTCCTTAAAATTAATAGTTCACTCGCTTTGGAACACCTCTGGCAATTATCAGTGATGGTGGCACACATTTCTGCAACAAATATTTCAATGCGCTCCTATCCAAATATGGAGTTACTCATAAAGTTTCCACTGCCTACCATCCTCAGTCAAATAGATAGGTTGAAGTTTCAAACAGGGAGATCAAAAGAATCTTGTAAAGAACCGTCGAATCAACAAGGAGAGACTGGTCTACAAAACTGGATGACGCATTATGGGCCTATCGGACAGCTTACAAGACACCCATTGGTATGTCCCCATATCGTATGGTGTTTGGGAAAGCATGTCATCTGCTAGTTGAGCTTGAACACAAGGTGTACTGGGCACTGAAGAAGTTGAATCTTGATCCACAAGTTATAGGAGAGAAACAATTTCACCAACTCAACGAATTGGAGAAGTTTCGTCTACAAGCTTATGAGAATGCCAGATTATACAAAGAAAAGACCAAGAAATGGCATGACCGAAAAATAATGCGCAAATAATTGGAACCAAGGCAGCAGGTGTTGTTTACAACTCGAGGTTGAAAATTTTCCCTAGAAAGTTAAAATCAAGGTGGTCATGTCCATTTGTGATCACTCAGGTTTTACCATATGGAGCTGTTGAGTTACTGGATCCCAACACCAACAACACATTCAAGGTTAATAGTTAGCGTGTCAAGCACTACTGGGGAGAATCATTTGAATACAAAAGAAAGTGTCACACTTCAGATCCAGCCTAACGTTCGAGAAGTCACGTCTAACTGACGACGTGAACTTAGCGCTCGCAGGGAGGCAACCCATGCAATTTGTGTATATATTATGATCTGGTTGTTTTATTTTTGTATGTTTAATTTTTGTAGGTAAAGTCATTTCATGATGGAAGAAGTTCTCGCAAATCTTCACAAGCAATTTACTTCTCTCCCTCAAAAATCTCTGATGAAAGTCTACAAAGCTCGCTTGGAATGAATGAGACTACTGATGATCAAAGGTATTGCAACTAACATTCGTTGGATTATTGAAGCACGGGTCCGATTAGCAGGTGAGTACTCTGATTCTTATAATTCTTATTTGCCTGGTTTTGGAAGAAGCACCTATGTAAAGAAACGTAGAGCTAAGCAAATGGGTGTTTGTTACAAATATGCACGCTGGAATTGCAATACTCGTTGTCGTTCTTTAGGAATGGTGTCTGATAATCGCGAAGATAAAATTAAATTTATTAGGGATGGCTTGAGTAAGGAGTCTTTAGATGATATATCTTCGACTCTTGAGACGTATCCCAGTGGATATGTTCATATAGCCATCCACAAATTACATACATAATTCCAAAAAGAAAGACAACAGTTAAGTCTCGGGGATCTGACTCAAAAATACCTTGTTTGCCAATTTATAAGAAAATTGGATGGGAAGCTTGTCCCTGACGCATAGACATCAATCAAGCTGTAAATTATTGTAAATATTATATCTTTTTATCTTTTCCTAATAATTGTGATTTGTTATTTTCTTTTATTTTCTCCGAAAGGATCCAGACCTTTTTGACCTTTCACGATTTATTTTACTGTTCAACTAATAATTGTCATTTGGTAGGTACTAGTGCTATTATTTTACTCACCCTTTTCAGGTGTTATAAATTCAATTCATCATTGCACTTTTGAAGGCATCCAGATAAAAATGGAAGCCACTTCAAGAAGAAGAGTTGAAAACATCTGTGTGTTTTGCGGTACTAGTGTTGGTACTAAGCCATAATACGTAGCAGCAGCACATGAATTGGGACGAGTCATAGCTGAGAAGAATATGCACCTAGTATATGGCGGAGGCAGTCTTGGACTAATGGGGATCGTTTCAAAGGTCCTATATGATGGAGGCAGTCAAGTTCTGGGAATCATCCCAAAACCCTTGGCAGAGGCGAATCTTATAGGATCATCAAACGGAGAAGAACTGATCGTGCCAGGTATGTCTGAATGACTGGAGGAAATGATTAACCGTGTTGATGCTTTTATTGCTTTGCCAGGTGGTTTGGGTACGTTGGAGGAGATTTTTACAGTATTATCTTGGGCGAACTTGAACATACACCAGAAACCAATTAGATTGTTCAACACATAAGGATTTTATGATTTTCTTTGTGTATTTCTTGATGATGCTCGGAGAAATGGGTTCGTGTCAAAACCTTTAAAAGAACTCATTTTCACTGCCAGAACTGCCCAGGATTTAATTGACCAAATATTAGCCTATGAACCATAAATTGACCCTATCTTTTCCAATATAAAATGGTCCGATAATAATCGTGGTAAGAAGCGTTGGATAAATCTGGATCTTAACCTTTAAATTTCTCATTTAGATGTAGAATTTCAGCTAACCAGGTACTATCTTCTAAACTCTTCTTCTACTGTTTAAGACATTGAGGACAATGTCTCATTTAGGTTTGGGGGTGGGGAATAGTTAATTAGTATCTTGTTTGTATTTTTTTTTATTTTTAGTCCAAAATTTTTCGAAAAATACAAAAAAAATTGAAAAATTTTACAAAAAAATCAAAAAAATATTTTGTGTTTTTTGGTCTTAATTTGATTAATCGGGTGAAATTGGTAAGAGATAGATGTGTAAGTAGATTTCACTCCTGAGACGTATCTCAAACCTATTTCGGAACAAGTAAATTTTTGTTTATTTCCTTTTAAATTATTTAATTTGTGAATTCTCCATAAAATTGACTAAAATGGATCTTCATATGCTCAGTTGGCAGATATTATCAACATGCATGGTAACATACGGACATGAGCTATAATTGAAAAGTTTGTAATATTCAGTACTCTAGTTTAATTGGAGGAAGCATCTATGAGAAGTGATGGAGTAAAAAAAAATACATCTGAGTTCTCAGTTATTAAGTCTGTAATGGTGTTTTAACACCTAGTGCCCTAAAGCCAACTGGTTTGGGAGTCACTGGCCCAAAGCTCGCTACATGGATCAAGGGTGTTGCAAATGTTGGGATGTATGCCCTAGAGCTACATGTGATGTAAACGGCTTCATGTGTTTAGAAATAAAAGGATGCATTATTCATTTATCTAATTGTTTGTTCAATAACGCATATTATATATCTTCATAAATACCGTAGATTACTTATGTACCTTCAGACTTGGTGTATGAACGTCATGCACCAGAGGATTTAAGACTGAAGTTAGTAATCTTAAATAGTCCATAGAGAGCAAACAAACGGGGGTACTTTGTTTGTGGTTTATCTATAGCTGCGGTCCATTCTATATTTGGATGACGATCTTAATCCGGATCGTCCATGTAGAGACATGAGAAGGGAGGCACCTTATATGATGTGATCATATAGGACTGGGCCTAGATAGAAATGACATTCTTATAATATCTGTTAAACTAAGAAAGTCATTTCGATCTACTTGATGGTCATATATGGATTGATCTTAATCCTGAGTATACTACGAACTCCTGCATAATGGGTTGTGTCCTTTGATTTACAAAGGTGAGGTTGGTGTTGCAATCCCAACCAATAACTACGTACTTTGGGGGCATAGTCTGTTATGTAGCTGGGAACGTTTTACATAGACATGGAATTCACTCCTTCTTACGAGAAGTAGATGAGTATCTCTCTTAAGGGTTAATTCGGTAGTTGAACGGTTTGAGCGCTCAAGTTTTTCTATTACGAATAGAAAGATTAATATTCATAACAGTTGTGAATAAATCTTTCATTAGAGAATCAATGGTACTTAAGGTAAAAATAATTAGAAGGGTATAACGGACATTATGACCCGGCTCTAATTACGAGATATTCATGAAGGATCAATTCGTATGCAATGACTATATCGGTGGACACCGACTTGGTTCGGCTTAATATTTCATCTATTGCAACGAGAGTGCAACTTCAGGTTTTTAGTGGAATAACCCGGAGTAAAATAATTTGGAATATTTAATTAAGAGCTTAATTAATATTTCGAGATTATTGGAGCTCAGAACCGTAGGTCCACTTGGTCCTCGTGCTAGCTCGATTTACTATAGCGGAGCTAATATAATTGGATGGTCCAATTATATACTCACAAAAGGAATAAATATTATTAATATGATTAATAATAATTATATCACACATGAGACTTTATATTAAAAGTTAATATAAAGTATTAATAATTTATATATGATAATTATTAAATTAGAATATTAAATTATATATGATATAATTTAATAAGGCTAAGAATTATTACCAAGGTAGGATTTTTTATTGGATAAGGAATAGGATTTGTTTGTTTGGGAAACAAAATCAAATCCTAATTAAAACCCTTCCTTGGCCGAAATTCCTAGTCTTTTATTAGGAATAGGATTTGTTTGTTAAGAAACAAAAATCAAATCCTTATTACCCTACCATGGCCGAAAATTAAGAGTCCAAATGGGAGTAGGATTTGTTTATTTTTGGAAGCAAAAAATCAACAAGGAATCATATACCCCTTGGCCGAATTCAATAGAGATTGGGAGACTAGTTGTTGATTTGTTTTATGAAACAAATTAACCATAAGTATAAAAGATAAATTATGATTTTTAATAAACAAGTCATAAGAAACCCTAGCCTCCATCTCATTCTCAAGCTCTCAAGAGTTGAGAATTCTTTCGGTGTGTGTGATTATTCTCTAAACCGTTTAGAGATTAATTTGTGAGTGTAGCCCACACTACCCCCCGTTAGTGTCGAGACATAGTTCGGATGACCTCGTGACGTTGGAAAACATCCCCAATTTCCCCTACAAGTCACGGCAATCCCCTCTGAATTGCTTGCTGTTTTGCTCAACTTCAGGGTTCTCAGGGAGGTCCGTTTTGTTTGTTTTTCATTCGGGCTTTTGGGAAACATTTTAGGATAATTTTAGGGCTGTATTAGGATTGATTTTTGGACAAAATCAGATCTAAAATTGGGCAGTAAGGTGCGCAAAACTGGGCAGAAAACAAGTGCAGTTTGTGCGAGTAACGGGTCCAAAACAGTTGTGAATCCACTGGTGTGGTTCGGCCAAGCAAAGGGAAGAGTAGAAAAATTTTTCAAGTTCGATCCGTGAGCCTAATCGCTTCCGCTGCGCGAGGGAAAGCGTTTCCTACAGCAAAAATATATATATCTGAAGTCTGAGTAATTAAGTTCGTAGGGGTATCTTACTACCTGGTGCCCTAAAGCCAACTAGTTTGGGAGTCACTAGCCCAAAGCTCGCTACATAGATGGAAGATATTGTATATAAATTATAAAAAAATCAGAAAAATCAGAAAAATTATTCCATTGCTACAAAAGGTGTGAATTCTGATAAAATTTTAGGACAAAAATATTACTCTCTTATCAACTGCACTTGTGACTGTTGTGGGCAAAAAAATGAGTTGATTAATATTTTGTTGGCTGTGTATATGGAGAATGGTAAATATAATCGAAGAATTTACTTATTCGGTAATTTAGAAAGAAAGAAAACAACTAGTAACTTGGAGTAAAAGTTTCACCTGCTTAATCACTAACTTCTTTATTCTCTTTTCTCTTGTCTTTTTGCTTTTGTGTGCATTAGTTTTACTATCTTTTTACTTTTGTAAAATATTTGTGGGTATCATTGCTGTAAACTCTCACGAGACTACAACTCGTCCACTAGGGACGCCTTGGGGTTTAAAGGCTTGTTGCATACGCTAAATGCAACTGTGATCCCTATGAAAGTGGCTTAGCTTAATTTTATTTTTATGATTTTATGTTTTGCTCGAGGACTAGCAAAATGTTAGGTTTGAGAGTGTGATGAGTGGTAAATGTATCACTATTTTCCACTCATTTGACCTAATATTTTGAATAGATTCTTGAGTTTTGTGAATATTTTGATGTGTTTTGTGTTATTTTGTAGATAAATAAAATTTCAGGACATTCTGGAGGTGATTTGGGGCTAAAATAGTGAAAAATGACAAAAAGGGCAAAATCATCATTTTGCGCGTCGTGACGCGTAATCCTTTGTCGTCGCGACACCTAACGTGCGCTACTCCATGCTAACATGCGATGCGGACAGGTGTCAGAATCTGAGAAGTTTGACTTTGCTAACGTGCGATGTGCCATGTGTCAACATCACAGCCCATCTGCTAACGTGCGATGTGCCACGTGTCACCATCATATGGTGCCGACAATCACCATCGCCATGTGTCGACACGTGTCATCCCACATGTCAGCCACGTCATCTCCATGTCAGTAGAAGACCGAGTCAACTTTGCCACATCACTGCCACGTCATCATCAGCCAATCATAGCGCGCCACGTGTCATAATTCTACGGTGCCGACAATCGCCATCGCCACGTGTCGCCACGCCAGCTCAATCATTCAGCTCACAGCCACCTCTGCCACGTGTCAACTTATCACCTTATCCATTGCCACGTGTCGAGCTCTTTGTGTGACACATCGCCAATCAAACGCGTCTCGAACCGAGCTGCACGTCGCGACGCATCACTAAATTCAGCTCATTCTTCTGATTTCAGATGTACCTTTCTCTCTGAATTCTCTGATGTAAATAAGGAGTTTGTATCTAGTTTTCCTTAAATTTCAGTTTTGTAATTAGTTTTTAGTTACTTTCTATAATAATAATTTACTTTCTTTACTTTTTCAGTTTTTACTATTCAGCTATGAGGAGGTAACTTCCCCCTGCTAGGGTAAAAGGTAAAACTTTTATTACTGCTATTTAGATTAATCTCCCTTAATTATAATATATTCACTCTATAAAATTTGACTTAACAATGATACCGCTATATTGGTCGGTTGGTAATCAATTATAAACTAGTTTTAGTCTGACTAAGCATGGATACCGCTGGTTGGTCGGTTGGTAATTTACCGCCTATATGGCTGGTTTATGGACAAATATTGATACCGTATTTATGGCAGGTCGGACTTAATTTGACTTAATCAGGCTACCGCCTATATGACTGGTGGTAATGTTTATCACAAGTTAATATATTATATAAGGGTAGATATCTAAAATAGTAGTGGTTAAAAGTAGATCTTTTAACCTTAGCATTTTATTTTATTGTAATTTATTTTTCAGTAATTACTTTACCGCATTTACTTTTCAGCACTTTACTTTATGTCTTTATTTTTAAGTTTTTACTAGCCTTAGATATGTGTCATAGCTAAGTTAGTTATCTGAGGTTGTGATGAATTTTAATATCACCAGTTTATAAGGGTTATTTTATAGTTTGGGTAATTTAAAGGTTTACTTATTAATTCTTAAGCTTAATGCGTCTTGTTAACTGGTCATTAATAAGATTGATCTAGTAAATCTAAAATAAACTTGACAAAGAAATTTTAGGTTTCAGCCTTAGACTTAATAGCCTACAATCTTCATTGAGGATATATAACCATTTAATAGATTTCCTTACAGGATAGACATTTACATGTCGGGCGGGGGTAGCCATAATTGGAACTTAAACTTAATGAATCCAGGTAATATGGTTGACATAGACATATGGTTCAATTGGGTTATATTGGGTATTTGCATCTGACCATCGACAGAGGCTTTTGCATAATTTCGTGTTCCAGGTTAGTAAACCGATATATTACACAAACATTAAATAACCAGTTCATCTTTAAAATGATATTGGAAGAAATCACAACCATGGATAGTTTTATAAATTTGAATTTTCGTCAACCTACTTTTGCGCAATTTTATTCACTAGTTTTTAAATTTAAAGTCATCACCGAATCAATCAATCAATCTGTTAGATACTAGTAATCATTTGGCCTCATAAAAATTAATATCTTAGGTTTTAAGTCCTCGTGGGATTGATACTTTTTATACTGCTTGAACGATACGTGTGCTTCCGTATTACGCGTGTGATTTCGCACCGGTCAGTAATGCACCTGCCACATTTCAACGTTGCATGATGACCATCTTTTCTGACATGCTGGAACAAAGTATAGAGGTTTTCATGGATGATTTTTCTGTGTTTGGATACTCTTTCAACCACTGCTTATAAAATTTGGAAAAAGTGTTAGAAAGATGCGAAGATACCAACTTGGTATTCAACTGGGAGAAATGCCACTTCATGGTGCATGAAGGCATTATCCTAGGACATCAGATCTCACAAAAGGGAATCGAGGTAAACAAAGCAATGATCGAGACAATAGAAAAACTACCTCCACCATCATCAGTCAAAGGGATTCAAAGTTTTCCCGGACATGCATTTTATAAGAGATTTATCAAAGACTTCTCCAAGATTGCTAAGCCTCTATGCAATCTATTAGAGAAAGACGTGCCTTTCAACTTCACCAAAGAATGCCACCAAGCTTTTGAGATCTTATAACAGAAGCTGGTCTCTGCTCCCATCATTGTAGCACCGGAATGGACGCTTCCATTTTAAGTGATGTGGGATGCTAGTTATTTTGCTGTAGGTGTAGTTTTGGGGCAACGCAAAGCAAAAATTTTCCACACCATTTACTATTCCAGCAGAACTCTGAATGAAGCATAACTCAACTACACAACAACAGAAAATGAGTTGCTCATAGTTGTGTTTGCTTTTGATAAATTATGCTCCTATCTGTTGGTTCCCAAGGTAGTGGTCAACACATATCATTCAGCAATCAAATACCTGATCGCGAAGAAAGTTGCCAAGCCTAGATTGTTCCGTTGGGTGCTTCTGCTGTAATAATTTGACATGGAGATCCGAGACATGAAAGGGACAGAAAACCAAGTGGCATACTACTTATCGAGGCTCGAGAATGGAGAAACTGTTAGTGTCCTAGACATGCCACGAGATCTCTAAGCGTGATTCGTGTGTGAATTAATCGAAGAAAGTTGCGGAAAAAACTTACTTTGATCGGTTTTAGGATTTCGAAAATTCCTTTGGATGTAGAAGCTCCAAGCTTTCTTTTAGTGTTTCCAACACTTAGGTGGGTCTCCATATCACCTTGATCAACTCCAAAAGTGCTAGCTTTGAAGAAAAATTGAAACAAAATTTTCGAAAAGGGAGAGAGCCATTCACGGCAATTTAGAGAAAATAGGGAAAAGATGAATAGTTAGTCATGCTTCCAAAGTTGACTTGCTGTATTATATATATATATATATATATATATATAGGTGTGTAGGATTTGGTGGTGTGTTTTATAAGTAAAGCCAAACTTTACTCAACCAAATCAAATCCTTAAATCAAGTCCAACACTTCCATCACATGTCAAATATGTTGATGTAAGTGAAGTGGGTCCCACCACTTTTAATTCCAAATTTAAGTCGGCTAATCCAACACGCAACTTCGCTCAGGCCCGGGTTCGTTTATTCCGAACTAAACGAATTTGCTCTGTTGCGACATAATTAAATCTAATTTAATTAAATAATTATGCCTCGCAAAATTATTATTAAAGTCGCTACGAATTAATTCCAAATTAATTCGTTCACATGAATTAAATCCAATTTTAATTCCCCGTTGAAATCCAATTTCAATTAATATATCCAATATATTATTTTAGCCCAATTAAATAAATTAAATAGAAAAAACTAATTTAAATATTTAATTTATTTGTGCCGATTAATTCCAAATTAATCGCGTTCTCGCTTCTAGTCGAATTAATCCTAGATTAATTCTTGGCGCAATTAATCCCAGATTAATTTTCTCTTTGGCAATTAATCCTAGATTATTTCTTGCCGTAATTAATCCCAGATTAATTTTCTCTCTCATAATTAATCCTAGATTAATTTTGTTCGAGTCAAATGTCATCGGTGAATCTTTGGGAGGCGGCCCAAGAGATCCTTGGATATGTTGGCAGTAAATACGGTCATCGGACTATCCGAATACGTGAGTACCTAGCACCACATTCTTACCGATTTACAAGACATGGTTGGCTTCTAGCAAAGCATCGTGCCTACCCAATTCTCCAGAAATATTCTTTTAAGGAATACATAATCTTTATCAGGCATAGTATACTATGTATTACGTATTACGATCCAGTATCGGATGTCATATGCTAGGCCTAGGGCTGGAATTGTGTCTGCCTCATACGAAGCATATATCGGATCACTGGCAACTAGTCTCTATAATCGAATAATCATGACCAAGTCATATTATCCCGATGACTGCAGTACTTAAGAGTACCAGTTTCGTATCTTACGTGGTCATCATCTCCATATGACTGAAGTGATACTTCCATCTTGACATCACACCCAATACACTACGATTCTCAATATACCCAGAAGATGCGTACATAGAACCTGTTAAATCCCCGAACGACCAAAACCAAAGCATATTGATTGTCGCAAGTATTAGTGATGCAAGTCTCAAGTTAAGACTAAATACACCTACCCTGATTCGGATTCCCATAGACACATAGTCATACTACCAATGGGCAAACAGAACCTTCTATCACACTTGCATAAGTATCCAATACTTAAATATATGAGAACTATGTCGTTAAGCTTCCATAACGCGCACAAGTGCAATACTAGCCTATTCTGCATTATCGATGTCCAGTCTCGATAATACTACGACTAGAGATATTTAATGATTAAACCTTTTGTGGATTAATACAGTCTCATATCTTATTAATCTGGTACTAATCATATGGACTTTTATCATTTATATATCTAAGTAATCCAATTACAAAATAATAAAAGAGCAATTTCTTATGTCACATAACTAATTTGTACAAAGAACACCATGTCTTTTACAAATAGTGATGCTATGGGTCATAATTGTCCAACAATCTCCCACTTGGCCTATAGCCAATCACTCAAGTGACCAACACCTGAACTATGTACAGGTCTCTTATGCTTATGCTGAGATATCGCTTTCGCCAGCTGATTTACAAGGTTATTATCTGATGTGATTTATTCGATCATCACATCGCCACGATGTATGATCTTACGAATCAGATAAAATCATCGAAGTACATACTTGGATTATTGATGAGACCGTAATTCTTTAGCCTGTGTTGTAGCCTAGCTCAGCTGCTAACAGAACTACTCTTAATCTAATTAGGAATTTTATAGATCCAAAATGCTTCTTCTGCTGCCTCAGCTGCATCAATTTAATCCGCTTTTGTTGAATCGGCAACAGTATCTTGCTTGGAAGATTTCCAGCTCACTATTCCGTTGTTCAAACAAAATATGTACCCTGATTACGACTCAAAGTCATCTTCATCGGTTAGGAAACTTGCAACGGTGAACCCAGTTACCCCAGTTCTCATTCTCCATAAATAAGAAAGCATCTTTAGTTCGTCTAAGATACTCAAGGATGTTCATTACACCAATCCAGAGACCATCACCTGGATCGGCCTGATAGTGACTTCAGATGCTCTAAGCATCTGAGACACCAGGTCGCGTACATGTCTAACAATGTACGAGTTCTCGGAGAGTACCAACAACTTTTAGATCTATCCTAATAGATCTTTATTCATAGAATAAAGGTTGCATCTCCCAAGTTTTCATGGAGAATTTCAATCAAAGCCAAGCTTTCACCGATTTTAATATGGGAATGTCATTTCCAAGAAATAATACATCATCAATGTATAGGACATCCAATGTCAGTGGGCTCCCACTAACCTTCTTATATACACAAGAATCACCTTCATTTTTAATGAAACCATATACCATTATGATCTCATCAAAACATTTTTTCCAAGAACATAATGCTTGCTTCAATCCATAAATGGATCGAGTTAACTTACAAACCTTGTTTGCATATTTTGGCACGACAAAACCGTCAGGGTGTTGTAAACATCCTCTAAAAGGTTTCCGTTAAGGAAAGCGGTTTTGACGTCCATCTGTCATATTTCATAATTGAAATATGTAGCAATAGCAAGCATTATCCGAATGGATTTAATCATGGCAACAGGTAAAAGGTTTCATATTAATCGACACTATGTTGATGACGATACCCTTTCGCTACAAGCCTAGCTTTGTACGTTTTTATGTTGCCATCCATGTTTGTCTTCACCATGAAGACTCATTTGCTACCAATAGGCACAATGCCTTCTAGTACATCAATCAGTGTCCAAACTTGGTTGGCTTACATGGAATCCATTTCAGACTTCATGGCACTTTGCCATAAACCGAAGTCGATACCTTGTATCGTTTCCTCATACGTAGTCCGTTCGTCTTCCTCAATAAGTTTGACATCTACATAAGGTGAGATCAGAAACCCATACCTCTTAGGTTGTTTCCTGACTCTCTCAGACTTACGCGGTTCTTGTGTATTAGAAGATTGTGGTACAGATTCATCCCTGATGAATTGTTCGTGTTCCGTTAAGGGATCAGTGCCAGGAACAGTATTACTTTGATTTTCATCGAGTTCTACTTTCCTCCCACTTACCACTGTATTTAGGTATTCCTCTTAGGAAAACCGCATAGAGAGCAACAAATATCTTTATTCTCTTATGAGTTGTGGAATTAGTTTCCTTAGGATAACCAATTACAAATGGGCACTTATCCAATTTGGGTTGTATTTTGGTATCATCCAAACATAAGCCCAGGATTCCCAAATCTTCGGGAATGAGAAACCCGATTTCTTTCCTGTCCATATTTCATATGGAGTCTATCCAACAGAATTTGACGGAACCTTATTCAAAATAACTATTGCACTATTCAATGCGTATCACTATAAGGAAATTGGTAGCTCAGAGCGACTCATCATAGACCTTACCATGTCCAACAAAGTTTGGATTCTCCGTTCGGACACACTGCTCAATTGAGGTGTTCCGGGAGGAGTCCACTGTGAAATAATACCATACTCTTTCAAGTAATCTAGAAACTTATTGTTCAAGTATTTTCCACCACGGTCCAACTGTAATGTTTTAAAACTTTTGTTAGTCTGTTTTTCTACTTCGTGTCGAAACTCTTTGAATACATCAAAAGTCTGGGTACAATAGCTATTATGAAGAGCAAAGGCACTAGATTGCGCAGAGATGTCTTTGATGTGCCTGATTTAGATCAGTCCTTCCTTCTCCTTCCCTCAAGGGGGGAGGGGGCTCGGGGGAGGGGGTTATCCCTCTCCAACCGGAAGGCCGCTATTCCGATAGGAATAGAATAAGGCGGCTCGGCAGGGAAGGAATGGGAAATCATCAAGGATCGGAATAGCGGCCTTCCGGTTGGAGAGGGATAACCCCTCCCCCGAGCCCCCTCCCCCCTTAAGGGAAGGAGAAGGAAGGACTGACTGACCGAAGGGAAGGAAAGACTGAAAGGACTGACGACTGCCTGTTTCCGACTTGTGTTTCAAAAGATACACATAACCATAACGCGATGCAATATTCGTAAAGGTTATGAAGTATTCAAATCCACCTCTAGCCTACCTAGACATGGGCCAACTTACGTCACCATGAACGAGGGCTAATAACTCGGTGGCACGTACACCTTTTACCGCTAAAAGGCGTTTTAGGCACTTTGCCTTATAAACAAGATTCGTAGACGTCATATGATTTAGGATCAAATCCGTCCATGTATCCATTCTTCAAAAGAGTGGATATACGAGTCTTGTTAATGCGTCTCAGACGACAATGCCACAAATAAGTCTCATCTGATTTACTCAGTTTGAGCTTTTGTTTGTCATTTGATATGTTTGAGATTCATTTATATTCGAAATATAAATATTGTTATTCATATCTAATGTGTATATCTCAATATCATCTTTATAAACAAAACACGCAGTGTTCTGGAACATAAAGGTATACCCGCAACAGGTTAAACTAGATATAGAAATAATGTTTCTAGTCAAACTAGGTACAGTATAACAGTTTCCTAATTTAGGTACATGCCCAAAGGGCAGTTCCAAAACATAGGTTCCCACAGCTAAAACAGCGACTCTCGTCCCTGATCTGAATAATAGGTCGATCTCATCTGAAGCCAGTCTTCTACTAATCAGCAGATCCCGCACATCAGTACATATGTATGTACCACATCTAGTATCAAAATCCAATTTTAAAACTAGTAGTGGACATGTTTATAAAAAACACATCTGAAGTCGGAGCCTTGCCCTCCTTCACTTCCTCCATGTCTGCCTTGTCCATACGGCAGTCACACTTCCAGTGACCCCGTTTGCCACAGTTTAGGCAGACATCTTGGGATATGTCATTAGTCTTCCCAGAAGACTGTGAGGACTTTGCCTTTTCCCTTTTCTTCACACCCCCAGAAGCCTTCGGCAAAGCCTTGGCCTTCTTGGATGTCGAATTAAGATGCGTCTTGCTCTTCTTACCCTTTCAGAAGCTCTGGCTCTTCCTCCTTGAGCATAGTCATTAACTCTCCAAGAGTTTTCTCTTGGTTAATTGTGAACCAGCCCCAACATTCGGGCAGAGACTATAAGATCAAATCTATAGAAGTCTCGGCCTCGTAGGTAATGCCCAGCTAACCTAGCTGTTCGATGTCAGTAATCATCTGTGACACCTAGTGATCGACAGATGTACCCTCTGACATTCGCGAGCGAAAGAGCTTCCTTTTTGCAATTCATACTTCTAAGATCTATGGTTAGATCTATGAAGATCCTTTAATTTCAATATCATGGTATAAGGATATAATCATTAGTTCTCACAACGAAATTATGGAGTCATTGCGGCAAGCATAACAGATTAAGCACTAAAGTTATCATCACTATGAGTCTTCCAAAGCTTTTGCTTTTAATATTTGCTCAACTCCAGGCTCTGGCTGACACAGGGTAACTCCTCGGCTTTCAGGACTATCCTGAGATTCATCTCCCAATCTGGAAAATTGGAGCTGTTAAAGACATTGTCACTTAGGATTATGTCCTTTAACACTAACCTTTCTAGTTATATTGATTGCTATAGTCCAACTATCCAATCAATGATTTCGGGTACAATTAAATGTAATGATTACTATAGTCCAACTATATAATCAACTACAAATTATCTGTTACATTCAAATGTAATGATTACTATAGTCCAACTATATAACCAACTACAAATGAAGTTATTTGAATACAGTCCAACTGTTTAAAGAAAGCAATATTAAATATTAGTCCAACTAATATATTTATAACTACGATAAATTAAAATAAAAGTGCGCATATTGGCAAGTATTTAAACAAAATTGCAAATTTAATACTTGCCTCCCACTATTTTTCGGCAAGCCTCTAACCCTCTGTGGAGTACTCGGGAAACCTAGTTTCCTAGTGGGCTAGGATCCCGTTAAATAACACACAACCTTGACTTTGGCCAACAAGTTGTATGAAACTTAACTAGGTAGATCTCTAAGATCAATTGGATCTCATCCAATTCCTAGATCCAGTAGGTGGACCTCCAAGTCCGAAACATATATCCAATATATGTAAATATATCCAATATATTTCCTAACCTATTTCCTCTGAATCAACTAAGCCTTGGCTTTGGCTCAACAAGCTTAATGATTCCAGTTAAGCGGGACCCATTGACAGTGGGAAAGCTTCGTAATCCACGTCGATGAACTAGAAGTGACCTTAACTTTGGCCAACAAATCACAACCGCCAAAGACATGCGATATAGAACAAAACTTTTGTGGTTCAAACACATCCGCGGTGGACATTGATCTTGACTTTGGCCAACAAACCAATGCCAATCTTGGATCTTGAGAGAGAACCACTCAATGGAAGGAAAAACGTTTAATATTTGATAAGGGTTTTTGCGTAATTGGAAACCAATTTCATTATCTTTGAATAGGTCTCATCATACACCCTTAAGCATGCATTCTAAATGTTAGACAGTTATGACCCATAGCGTCACTATTTTGTAAATGATATTGTATTATTGTACAAAATTAACTATGTAGTAATGAAATTGCCTTTTACCGTTTTGTAATTTATTTACTTTGATATAAATGGTAAGAGTCCTATGATTAGTTCCGGATTGTGATGATATGAGACGGTATCAATCCATAAAGGTTTAATCATTAAATATCCCTAGTCGTAGTATTATCGAGATTGGACATCGATAATGCAGAATAGACTAGTACTGCACTTGTGCATGTTGTGAGGGCACAACGGCATAGTTCTCATATATTTAAGTATAGGATACTTATGCAAGTGCGGTTAGGAGGTTGTGTTTTACCGATGGTACGGAAAACAGCTTCGCTCTGGATAGACCCCGCGGAATCCCATTGGTAGTATGTCTGCGTGTCTATGGGAGTCCTCTTCAGGGTAGGTGCATATGATCTTAACCTGAGACTTGCATCGCTAGTACTTACGACAATCGGTAAACTTTAGTTTTGGTGGTCCAGGGCTTTAACGGGTTCTGTGTACACCTCTTCTGGATTTATCGAGAATCGTAGTGTATTGGGTGTGATGTCAAGATGGAAGTATCACTTCAGACATATGGAGATGATGATCGCGAGGGATACAGAACTAGTACTCTATAATGGTTGCAACCATCGGGATAATATGACTAGGTCAGGATTATCCGATTCAAAGAGACTGGTTGCTTGATGTCCGATATGTGTATCGTACGGGGCAGACACATCTCCAGCCCCAGGCCTTACATGTGATCATCCGATACTGATTCGATATACACTGTACTACGGTATACTACGCCTGTTATAGATCTTATATTCCAATAAGAATATTTCTGGAGAATTGGGTAGGCATGGCGTTTTGCTAGAGGCTAACCTTGTCTTGTAAATCGGTAAAAACGTAGTACTTGGTACGTACGTATTCAGATAATCTGACGGCCGTATTTACTGCCAACATATCCAGAGATCTCTTGGGTCGCTTCCCGAAGATTCACCAATGACGTATGATTCAAACTCGATTAATATTGGATTAATTACGGAGAGACTTTATCTTGGATAAAGTACTATACAAAGAGAGAGAACGATTAATTTGGATCGTAAAATTATTATATTCGATATAATAATCGAAATTCGATTTCGACGCGAAATTAAAATTAGATTTTAATTCGGGCAAACGAGTTAATTAGAATTAATTCGTTAGCGACGTAAATAATAATTCGCTAGGCGCAATTATTATTTAAATTCGATTTAATTAACGTCGCGACGTAAGTTCGGTATTTCGGAAATATCGAACCCGAACGCGTGAGTGCACGTGGGCCCACTTTCATTTGGAAACGTGTGGGGCCCACATGACACATGTCATATTATGCATTATTTAACTCTAATGCATTGCATGGAGATAGTGTACAATGCACTCAATGGTTTTGCATGGAAATTGAGTGTTTGACACTCTAAGCCATTGCATGATTTGTGTCATAAGTTTATTATTAATTTAATAGATATTATGGCATAAATATAAATTGATTTTTTGTAACAAAAATCATAAAAAATTTTCTCTCTCACATTGCCGAAACTTGCAAGCAGTTTTTGGCTCTCCTTTCTTCAATTTTTGTTGCAAGATTTGAAGAAGTTGTGCATTCAAAATCACAACAAAGGCTAGCACCTTCAAGGGATCATACATAGGTGATATGGGAAACTAATCCTTGAGCTTGGAAGGATCAAACTCGACTTGGAGTCCCTCTTTTCTTCTTGGCCGAGAGCTTCACTGCACAAGGGAGGAGTTTTCGCATCATCTAAGCATCCATTTTCAAGTATTGTGAGTATGATTCCGCCTTACTTCAATTTATTCATTCATGTATTTATATATTTTGCTTGTTCTTGTTGATCTTGGGGCTTGGTTATTTCCCAACACTAAAAGCATAATAAGGCACGAAATAAATTAATAATGATATACGGATGGATATATAACAAATTTTGTTCCTAGAATAAATCTCTCCATTTCCTCTCTCCCGCTAGCACTATTCATACTTCTACCCAATTACATAACACAAAAAGAAACCTCATTTACATTGATGGGAATTGGTGAGAAGAGAAATACAATGAGAAAAGAGATAATAGGCTGGACACGCAGGTCAAATTTAATAAATTCTAAATTTATTACAACAATTTCCAAAATTGCCCTCACCCTTCTAATATCCATATGATATACATTATCCATACAATACATCCAAGTATTCACACAAAACATGTTATTCAATCAATCTAATCCAATTAATTAATCTTTGAATTAATAATCATCCAATGTTAAAACAACGATTTGATTTGCGCGAGTCCAACTCGTTTAAGAATAAATACTCAAAGTACGTATTCTTGAATTATATCGAACTACAATTTTAAATCTAATTTAAATTATATCCAATACTAATTTATATTTAATTTCAAATTAAATAATTACACTTTTAATAGTGCCTTTTAGACTTGGATTCCAAATCCAATCTTCGTGGGTCTCAAAGGCCCAATTAGTATCCAATACTATTTAATTAAAGTCCAATGGGCTTTTAATTAATTCTTAAGGCACGGGCTTTGGCCAATATGGATCAAACCCAAATGCCAAGGCCCAATTTAGGAATCACCCTTTGCCATAAAATCAATTTAGGCCCAATTAAATTGTTAAAGGCCTAAGTATTATATTTGGACTTTATGGAATGGTTTTAGGAACAATTTGGATCCAATCCAATTGTCCTAAACCAAGCTTGGCCCAACCAAGCCCAATTACAATAATTTAATTAATACATTATTCCAAATTACATATTAATCCAATTCAAGTGTAATTAACATAATCAATCAACGAATCTAATGTTTCCAAAACAATATTTAATCTAATTAATCGTGCTCAACATTTCCAATTCATGTCCAACACAAATTGAAGCAAAATCAATTCTATAACATGCTTAGGGTTCACGGCAATCATCATGAAATAACATTCA
This sequence comes from Zanthoxylum bungeanum, assembly GCA_019454045.1. Lineage (NCBI taxonomy): Eukaryota > Viridiplantae > Streptophyta > Magnoliopsida > Sapindales > Rutaceae > Zanthoxylum > Zanthoxylum bungeanum. The sequence continues at coordinate 8,054 of SKCR01047944.1, read as the reverse complement.
ATTCCAATTTCAATCCAACTAAACCAACAATTAATATTCATTTCATGCTTTAAACTCATCCAATAGTCTAAAATCAAAAAAATCACCATGAACATCCTATGGTATATTTTCGGCCATGATAAAGGATTTGGGGATTTTTGATCTAATCATTTTTTCACGAATCCATCAATGCACAAATCAAATTCAACATCATATAAACATAACCACACAATCAATTTAGGAAAATACATACTCCAAGCATAAAATCCCAAATTAAAGTATATAAACCCTAGGTCCAAATTAAATTGTTAAAGGCCTAAGTATTATATTTGGACTTTATGAATGGTTTTAGGCCCAATTTGGATCCAATCCAATTGTCCTAAACCAAGCTTGGCCAACCAAGCCCATTAAGCCCAATTACAATAATTTAATTAATGTTGGTTTTATTCTAGGTCCCAAGATCATCAAACAAGCATGAATAATAAGTGTGAATATATCAAAGGAGATAGCGGAATACTCACATCGATCGGTTGTGACGATTTGAAGAAGAACAAAATGATTTTCCCCTTCAAAGTGGCGCCAATAGCAGTGCAGTCCACTGCTCACTGTTTTCAGTTTTGGTCCATGAATTTGAGCCTCGAACTTGCGTCAAACGATTCCCGGCTCGTGGGTGAGTTTCCCTAACACCTTCGTATACCTCTTAGGAGTGTGCTAGCACTTGGATTTTGCCACAAAACCCTCAAAAAATGCTTCATCATTTTCGGTCAACATAGGCAGTCCACTGCCTTGGGCGTGACTTTTAGAGAGGGAAGAGAGATGGAGAAAATGATTAGGTTAAGGGAAAAAGTGTAAAACATTTCACTTATATAATTTCCAAAATTACTAAAAATGTTTTTACCATTTATTTTCTTTTCCAAAAAGAAATAAAACAAATGTAATAATGTTTATTAAATCATTTTACCCTTGGTAAAAGGTGAAAAGGAAAAGGCTTTCAGTTTTCCAAAAAGTTAAAAGTCTTTTCCCCCCCAAAATTTCCCTCCAAATTTTAAAGGTCAAAGTCAAAGAGTCAAAGTTACTTTTCCAAAATGCGATTTGACTTTTATGACTTGCGATGTGATTTGCGATGCGACTTGCGGCACGTGATTCAAAATCGACGTATCTTCGCAAACACATTCTGAGCTCGGTTTCGATAATTATAAATTAACGATTTTCTCGATGCCTCGTTATAAATCCAATTTACTAATCATGTCGCTCGAGAATTAATTCTAAATTAATTCAAGTACCCGAATTAAAATCTAATTTTAATTCCTATCGAAATCCAATTTCGTTTAATATATCGAATATATTATTTATCGATTAATTCCAAATTAATCGTTCTCTCTCTTTAAATTGATATTTTATCCTAGATAAAATATCTCTGTAATTAATCTCAGATTAATTTTCTCTCTCTTCTAATTAATCCCAAATTAATATATATGCGAGTCATACGTCATCGGTGTATCATTGGGAAGCGACCCATGAGATCTCCGGATATGTTGGCAGTAAATTCGGTCGTCGGACTATCCGAATACGTAAGTACCAAGTATTACGTTTTACCAATTTACAAGACAAGGTTGGCCTCTAGCAAAGCGCCATGCCTACCCAATTCTCCGGAAATATCCTTACAGGAATATGTGATCTATATCATGCGTAGTATACATAGTATTGCGTATTTCGATCTAGTATCGGATGATCACGTGCTAGGCCTGGGGCTGGATATGTGTCAGCCTCGTACGAAGCACATGTCGGATGTCTGGTAACTAGTCTCTATAATCGGATATACATGATCGAGTCATAATATCCCGATAGCTGCGCAGCATATAAGAGCACTAATACCGTATCCTACGTGACTATCTTCTCCATATGACTGGAGTGACACTTCCGTCTTGACATCACACCCAATACACTACGATTCTCAATATACCCAGCATCGGCGTACACAGAACCTGTTAAAGCCCTGGACGTCCTCAACTAAAGTACATTGATTGTCGCAAGTATTAGCGGTGCAAGTCTCAGGTTAAGACCAAATACACCTACCTTGATTGCAGACTCACAAAGACACAAGGTCATACTACCAATGGGATTCTGCGGTGGTCTAATCCAGAGCGAAGCTGTTTCCCGTACCATCGGAGAAAAACAACCTCCTATTACACTTGCCTGAGTATCCTATACCCAGATATACGAGAACTATGCTGTTATGTCTCACATAACACGCACAAGTGTAATACTAGTCTTTTACGCATCTATCGATGTCCAATCTCGACAATGCTCTGACTAGGGATGTTTAATGATTTATCCTTCGTTGATTGATACTGTCTCATATCATTCTCAATCTAGGAACAAATCATAAGGACCTCATATCATTTATATATCTAAGGTGATCTAATCACAAATGATAAGAGTGCAATCTCCTTTGTACATAGTTAATTTGTACAACAACACTATGATATGTACAAATAGTGACGCTATGGGTCATAACTGTCCAACAATCTCCCACTTGGCCTTAGCCAGTCACTCGAGTGTCTAGCACCCGAACTATGTACGGTTGGCTCAAACTGCTGAGAAAATACTTTCGTCAGCGGATTTATATGATTATCGTCTGACGCGATTTATTCGATCATCACATCACCATGATGTATGATCCGAACGAATCATATGAATAGTTGAAGTATGTATCTGGATAGTCGATGAGACCATTAATTCTTTAGCCTGTGCTGATGCCTAGCTCAGCCGCTAACAGAACTATATCTAATCCAATTAGATTTATTTTTTGACCCAGATGGCTTCTATTGCTGCCTCAGCTGCAGCAATAATCCGCATTTGTTATTTATTCGGTAACAGTATCTTGCTTGGAAGATTTCCAGCTCACTGTACCGTTATTCAAACTGTATAGTACCATTTGCGACTTTTAGTCATTTTATCGGTTTGAAAACTTGCAGTAATGATCCCAGTCACTTCAAGTTCTCCTTCTCCACAGATTAAGACACCATCCTTAGATCTCTAAGATTCTAACTGATGTTCTTAACATCAATCAAGTGACTATCACTTGGATTGGCCTGATTGTGAATCCATATGCTCAAAGCGTATGAGACACCAGGTCGTGTACATTTTAATGTACAATTTCCCAGAGAGTTTTAACAACTTAAATTTATCCTAGTAGATCTTTATTCCCAGAATAAATGTTGTTTCTCCCGAGAATTCTATGGAGAATTTTCTCTTGAAAGCCAAGCTTTCACCGATCATTTTATGGGAATATCATTTCCAAGAAACGAATATATTATATTATCATTATTTTAAGGACAGCCACTGTCTGTGCGCTCCCACTAACCCTCTCATATACACAAGAATCATTATGTTTGAATCAAATCATTGACTATCATGATTACATCAAAACAATAGTTCCAAGAACTTTATGCTTGCTTCAACCCAAACATGGATCGAACAACACGCAACCTAGTTTGCTGGTTTGGTATGACAAAATCGTCAGGATGTTATAAACATCCTCCAAAAGGTTTCCGTTAAGGAAAGCGATTTTGATCTTTAACTGACACATTTCATAAATGAAACGTGCAGCTACAGCAAGCATTATCCAAATGTATTTACCGTGTGGCACATGTAAAAGGTTGAACCATAATCAACACAATGTTGATAACGATACCTTTTCGCTACAAGCCTAGCTTTGTACGTTGGTATGTTGCCTTCCATGTTTGTCTTCCTTGAAGACTTATACAGTACCTATAGGCACAATGCCTTATGGTACATCAACTAGTATTTTAACATAGTTGTTTTATATGGAATCCATTTCGGACTCATGGCACTTTGCCATAAAAGGAGTCGATACCTTGTATCACTTCCTCATACATAGTTGGGTCTTCCTCAATAAGATTGACATCTTTATGAGGTGAGATCAGAAACCCATACCCAGGTTGTTTTTCTGACTCTCTCCGATCTACTCGGCTCTTGTGTATGTTGGTTTTCTATAAGGTCCCAAGATCAAACAAGACATGAAATTATGTGTGAACACATCAACGGAGGTAGCGGAATACTCACATTGATCGGTAGAGTCGATTTGGAGACGATTCAAGCCCAAAAAACGCACTGCCATGTAAGCCTACTGCATGCAGTCCACTGCCTACAAAAAACAGAAAATTGAGTGAAGAAACGGAGCTCCAATCATCGTCGGATGGATCCCGTCTCATGGGGAACTCCCTACCACCTTCGCAAGACTCGTAGTGTGCTAGCACTTGCGGTTTTCACCATGAAAACCCAACCCTTGCTTCCCAAAGTCACGCCCAAAACAGTCAAAAACAGTGAGCAGAATGTGTTTTGGCGTTGAGAGAGAGAGAAGAGAGAATTTGAGGAGATTGAATTGTGTGTGTTGTAATTAAAATGATTTACCAAAAATCAATTTATATTTATGCCATAATTATTAAATTAATAATAAATTTATGACACACACCATGCAATATTTAGAGTGTCAAACACTCAATTTCCATGCAATAACATTGAGTGCATTGTACACTATCTACATGCAAAGCTTTAGAATGACATGTGTCATGTGGGCCCCACACGTTTCAAATGAAAGTGGGCCCACGTGCACTCACGCGTTCGGGTTCGATATTTCCGAAAATACCGAGCTTACGTCGCGACGTTAATTCAATCGAATTTAAATAAATAATTGCGCCTGGCGAAATTATTATTTACGTCGCTAACGAATTAATTCTGAATTAACTCGTTTGCCCGAATTAAAATCTAATTTTAATTCCGCGTCGAAATCTAATTCATTTAAATATATCGAATATATTAATTCATCGATTAATTCCAAATTAATCGTTCTCTCTCTTTAGACGACATTTTATCCCGGATAAAAATATCTCCATTATAATCCTAGATTAATTTTCTCTCTCTTCTATTATAATCCCAGATTATTCAAGAGTGCGAGTTGTGCGTCATCGGTGGATTATCGGGAAGCGACCCATGAGATCCCCGGATAATCTGGCAGTAAATACGGTCGTCGGAGTATCCGAATCACGTACGTACCAAGTACTACGTTCTACCGATTTACGAGACAAGGTCGACTCCTAGCAAAGCACCAAGTCTTCCCAGGTTCTCCGGACATATTCATCAAAGAATATCTAGATCTGTATCAAGCGTAGTATACTAATGTATTGTGCATATTGGCCAGTATCGGATAATCACGTGCTAGGGTGGGGCTGGATAAGTGTCTGCCACGTCCGAAACACATATCGGATGTCTGGTAAAACTGTTCTATAATCGGATATTCATGACCTGGTCATAATATCACGATTGGATGCGCATCACTTTTTAATAGCACTAATACCGTATCCGGCGTGACATCATCTCCATTATGACTGGAGTGACACTTCCATCTCGACATCACATCCAATACACTACGATTCCTGATAACCCCAGAAGAGGTGAACACAGAACCAGTTAAGATCCCCCACCACCAAAACCAAAGTTTATCGATTGTCGTAAGTATTAGCGATGTAAGTCTCAGGTTAAGACTATACACACCTACCTTGATTCGGCCTCCCATAGACACCTAGTCATAATACCAATGGGATTCCGAAGGGTCTATCCAGAGCGAAGCTGTTTCCCGTACCATCGGTGAAACACGACCTCCTATCGCACTTGCACAAGTATCCAATACTTATATATATGAGAACTATGCCGTTGTGCCCTCACAACGCGCACAAGTGCAATACTAGCCTATTCCGCATTATCGATGTCCAGTCTCGATAATACTACGGCTAGGGATATTAATGATTAATCCTTCGCGGACTGATACTGTCTCATATCATCTCAATCCAGGAACTAATCATAGGGACCTCTCTTCATTATATATCTAAGGTGATCTAATCACAATGATGAGAGTGCAATTTCCTTGTTACATAGTTATTTGCTACAACAACACAATGATCTGTGCAAATAGTGACGCTATGGGTCATTTTGTCCAACAATCTCCCACTTGGCACATTGCGAGTCACTCAAGTGCCCTACACCCGAACTATGTAAGGTTCGCTCAAATTGCTGAGGAAAGGTTTTCGTCAGCGGATTTGTTCGATTATCGTTTGACGCGATTTATACGATCATCACATCGCCACGATGTATGATCCGAACGAATCAGATGATATAGAAGTATATATCTGGATCGTCGATGAGACCTTTAATTCCTTAGCCTATGCTGACGCCTAGCTCAGCTGCTAACAGAACTATATCTAATCTAATTAGATTTATTTTCGATCCAAATGGCTTCTATTGCTGCCTCAGCTGCAGCAATAATCCGCATTTGTTGTTTATTTGGCAACAGTTATCTTGCTTGGAAGATTTCCAGCTTACTGTCCCGGTGTTCAAACTTTATAGTACCGTAGTATTTAATTGTTTGGAAACTTGCAGCAGTGATCCCAGTCACTTCAAGTTCTCCTTCTCCATAGTTTAAGATAGCATATTTAGTTCTCTGAGATACTAAAGATGTTCTTAACTTCAATCCAGTGACTATCACTTGGATTGACCTGATTGTGACTCCATATGCTTGAAGCGTATGAGACACCAATAACAAGTACATTTTAATGTACAATTTCCTAGAGAGTCTTAACAATTCAAATCTATCCCAGTAGATCTTTTTCCTTGAATAAAGGTTGTTACTCCCCAGAATTCTACGGAGAATTTATATGAAAGCCAAGCTTTCAACAATAGCTTTATGGGAATTTCACTGTCAGTGCGCTCCCCACTACCTCCTTATATACACAAGAATTATTTCGTTTTGAATCAAATCATAAACCATTATGATTATTTCAAAACAACAGTTCCAAGAACCTTATGCTTGCATCAATCCAAACATGGATCGAATAACCCGCAAACCTAGTTTGTCGGTTATACAAAATCGTCAGGATGTTGTAAACATCCTCCAAAAGGTTTCCTTTTCAGGAAAGCGATTTTGATTTGTAACTGACATATTTCATAAATGAAATATACAGTTATCAACAAGCATCTTTAAAATGGATTTATCATGGCAACAGGTAAAAGGTTGAACCGTTATTAACAAAATGTTGATAACGATACCTTTCCGTCGAAAGCATAGCTTTGCACGTTGGTATGTTGCCTTCCATGTATGTCTTCCTTGAAGACGTTTAATGTACCATAGGCACAACGCCTTGTGGTACAACAACTAGTATCCAAACATAGTTGTTATACATGGAATCCATTTCGGACTCATGGCACTTTGCCTCAACAGGGAGTCGATACCTCGTATCATTCCTCATAACGTAGTCGGATGGTACACCTCTATAAGATTGACATCTTTATGAGGTTAGATCAGAAACCCATACCCTAGGTTGTTTTCTGACTCTATCCGATCTACTAGTTTCTTGTGTATTGAAGATTAATGGTATAGTTTCATCATAGATGAACTATTTGTGTTCCATTACGGACTTCGTGCCTTGAAACAGTATTACTCCGATTTTCATCGAGTATCACTTATCCTCCCACTGACCACTGCATATCGGTATTCCTCTCAGGAAAACCGCATGGTGAGCAACAATTACATTGTTCTCATTGGATTTACAAGTACTATACTTAAGGTTTCCCTTAAGATAACTATATTGGCACTTATCCAATTTGGGTCCTTAGTTTGGTATCATCCAAACGCTATGCCTGGCATACCCAAATTATCAGGAATGAGAAACCTCGTTTCTTCCCTGTTCATATCCTATATGATATCTGTCAAAAGATTTATATGGAACCTTATTCTAAATAAGTTTTGCACTGTTAATACATATCTGTTGAAGGAAATAGTAGCTCAGAGCGACTCGTGATAAACCTTATCATGTCCAACAAAAAATTCGGTTTTTGGTTCGGACATACCGTCTAACTGACGTTGTCTCGGGAGGAGTCCTCATCTGAAAGAATACCATACTCTTTCATGTACGTATGAACTTACTGCTTAAGTATTTTCCATTACGGTATTACCGTGGCGGAATAACACTATAGCTGATCTGTTTGTCTACTTCGTG
>SKCR01047943.1:0-40533 GCA_019454045.1 Zanthoxylum bungeanum | reverse complement strand
ATTGTTGCTCCATGAAAAATTGGGATGTTTCCTCCACCCTGGGTTGTAGGTGTTGGAATATGGATTGTTCCCCTGTCTGTTGAAATTTTTGACATAATTCACCGTCTCTTCAAGTGGTTGAAAGATTCTGACTCAGGTGCTCCTCCAAATGGTGAACTTGTGGATCCACCATTAACTTTTAATGTTAAGAGTTTCCAGATTTTTGCAAATCACATCCAGCTTGGAATTCAGTGCTGTGTTGGCTCCAACTTCATAAATTCCTGTAATTCTTTGGATCATGCTCCTTTCTGTTGGCCATAAAGAATTGTTGTTGTCCATTTCTTCGATTAGGTCCCAGGCTTCATCTTCTCCTTTTGCCATTAAAGCTCCTCCAACAGCAGCATCGATTGTGGTTCTCATTATTCCAGAAAGTCCATTATAGAATGTTTGGACTTGAAGCCATTTTGGAATTTCATGGTGAGGACATTTCCGGAGTAAATCTTTGAATCTTTCCCAAGCTTCGCAGAGGGATTCTGAATCTTGTTGTATAAAGGATGTGATGTCATTCCTCAGCTTTCCGGTTCTGGCTGGTGGAAAATACTTTGCAAGGAATTTTGTGGCTAAAGTGTTCCAAGTTATGATGGAACCTGCTGGTAGTGAATGTAGCCAAGCTTTTGCTCTGTCCTTCAAGGAATATGGAAAAACTCACAGTCTCATTGCTTCTTCTGATGCTCTGTTGTAGTTGAAAGTACCGCAAACTTCCAGGAAGTTACTGATGTGGGTATTAGGATCTTCAGTTGCGTTCCCCCCGAACTGAACTGACTGCTGAATCATCTGAATGCATGTTTTGATGTCACACACATTTGGTAGTAAGGGAGGAAGTACAATACAGGAAATGAGTTTGTCAACCACCGGAATGGTTCTGTCTCGAATGGGAATTGGTGGTGTGCAACCTCCAACGGTTCAGGTTCCATGTTGACTAAAGCTTCTTGGCCTTCCCGTCTTTCCCTTCTCAACTGTCTGATGGTTCTTTCAATTTCTGGGTCAAGCGGTCGGAGTTCAAAGCTTCTGGTTCGTCTCATGAAGTTTCTGAGAACCTGAAACCAAGAAAACAAAAACAATAAGTAAAAAGAAATTAGATACAAGTAACGTATCTAACCCCTAAACTAATAGTAAAACATAAATAAGCCCCGGCAACGGCGCCAAAAACTTGACCAGCGTAAACACACACGTATAACGCAAGCGCTCGTATCTTTCAGTAAGTATAAAAATATCGATCCCACGAGGACTTAATATCTAATCTATTAATTTTATGAGGTCAAATAATTACTAGTATCTAACAGGTTGTTAGATTGATTTGAAATGGTGACGATTCTAAATTTAAAAACAAGTAAATTAAATTGTTCGAAACTAGGTTTTAAGAAAATTCAATATTAAAAACTATCTAGGGTTGTGATTTCTTCCAATATCATTTTAAAGATGAAGTGGTTATCTAAAGTTGGGTAATATATTGATTTATTAACCTGGAACACTAAATTATGTGTAAGCCTCTGTCGATGGTCAGACACAAATACCCAGTTTAACCCAATTGAACCATATGTCTATGTCAACCAAATTATCTGGATTCATTAAGTTTAAGTTCCAATTATGGCTACCCCCGCCCGACAGGTATATGTCTATCCTGTAAGGAAATCTATAAAGGGTTATCTATCCTCAAGGAAGATCGTGGACTATTGAGTCTAAGGTCTTAAACTTAAAATCCATATGTCTAGTTCATTTTAAGTTTCCCAGTTCAATTTTATTAATGGTCAGTTAATGAAAAAGCATTAAGATTAAGACTCAATAAATAAATCTTTATATTACCCAAGCTATAATCTAACCCCTTATAAACCGGTGATATTGGATTTAATCACAACCCCAGATAATTGGCTTAGTTACGACATATATTTACGGGTAGTAAAAATTTAAATAAATAAAAGACATAAAGTAAAATACTGAAAATTAAATAGAAATTAAATGACGGAAAGTAAATGCTGAAATTAAATACTAAAAAATAAATGCTGAAAGTAAATGCTGAAAGTAAATTGCTGAAAAGTAAATTGCTGAAAAGTAAATGCTAAAGTAAATTGCTGAAAAGTAAATGCTGAAAGTAAATTGCTGAAAATTAAAGAAAGAAAAGTATTGTGCGTAAAAGTAAATTACGTAAAGTAAAAACTGAAAAGTGAAGAAAAGAAAGTGCGAAAGCGAAAATTAATTCCTGAAAGCTGTAAATAAACAAACAAGATACAATCTTCTTAGTATTCTTAAGGAATTCCTTAGAAGAAAGTATGAATTTTACAAATGAAATGGCTTGGTATTTATAGGCAAAATTTTGCCTCCACCAAATCAATTATTAATTGCTCCACTAATTGCTCCACCAAATCCATTATTATTTGCTCCACTAATCTCTTATCATGTTTGGTGAGGATTTGATAATTTTTATTATTTATTTATTAATTTATTTTTTTGCTTTGAAAATGATTGAAAGTGACTTTAATAATTACACACAACACACTTCTGGATGGTTCATCAATTTCGGGCATGAAATCGTCAGAATTCGAAATTATTTTGTCTCTCAAAACTGTAGATCCTTGAGTCTTCTTTAATCTGGAACTTGAATCAGCTCAATCCGATATCGGAGTAAAACATTATGCCCAAAATACGACAGATGCGCAAAACTGGAATTTCCAAAACTACACTTCGTCAAAAACGCCCTTTCAAGTTTCCAATCTCCAAAATTAAAATATCAAGTCCAATAATTGCCCTTATTTGACCCATATTTCGTCCTAAATGATTTCATTGAGATCCGATATTATTTTCTCTGCAAAATAAACTAAAACACATCAAAACGTTCATCAAACCCGAGAAACTAAACAAAATATTAAGTTAAATGGGTGGTAAATATTAATATATTTTCCGCTCATCATCAATATACTTTGGTTGCGGTCGTCCAGGGCTTTAACAGGTTCTGCGTACGCCTATGCTGGGTATATTGAGAATCGTAGTGTGTTGGGTGTGATGTCAAGACAGAAGTGTCACTCCAGTCATATGGAGTTGATGATCGCGCATGGATACAGAACTGGTTCTCTAAAAAGGTTGCAACCGTCGGGATAATATGACTTGGTCATGATTATCCGATATTAAAGAGACTAGTTGCTCGTCATCTGATATATGCTTCGTACGGGGCAGACACTGTACCAGCCCCAAGCCTTGCATGTGATCATCCGATACTGGATCAAAATATGCAATACTACGTATACTACGCCTGATATAAATCCTTTATTCCTGTAAGGATATTTTTGGAGAATTGGGTAGGCATGGCGCTTTGCTAGAAGCCAACCTTGTCTTGTAAATCGGTATAAACGTAGTACGAGGTACTTACGTGTTCGGATAGTCCGACGACCGAATTTACTGCCAACATATCTGGGGATCTCATGGGTCGCTTCCTGAAGATTCACCGATGACATATGACTCGCACTTTTAATTAATATGGGATTAATTAGAAGAGAGAGAAAATTAATCTGAATTAATTGCGGAGATATTTTATCTAGGATAAAATATCATTTAAAGAGAGATAACGATTAATTTGGAATTAATCGACAAAATAATATATTCGAACGAATTAATTTAGAAGTAATTCGTTAGCGACGTGAATAGTGACTTCGCTAGGCGTAATCATTTAATACGTCGCAACAGAAAATTCGTTAATTTGGAATTAGCGAACCCGAGCCCGGGATTATTTGCGAGCGCATTCGCATTTTGAATTCGAGTGCGGCATGCAAGTCAAATCAAGTGTCAAATCGCTACTCGCATCTAGCGTCACATCAAGCGTCAAATCATGACACTTTGAGTGATGTGACAATTGATTGATTGATTGATTGAGTGATGTGACTTGATGTGTGTGTGATTAGTGGTATTTCTATCACCTTTCCCACTCATTTAACCTAATATTTTGTATAGTTCTTGAGTTTTGTGATATTTTGATGTGTTTTGTGTTATTTTGTAGATAAATAAAGTTTCAGGACATTCTGGAGGTGTGTTTTGGGGCAAAATGGACAAAACTGGACAAAAAGGGCAAAATCGTCATTTCAGCGTCGCGACGCTGAAGCCTTGCGCGTCGCGACGCCCAACATGCGCCGAATCTGCTAAAATGCGCCGGGTCCACAAATCAGAATCTGAGAGAAGTTTGACTTTGCTAACATGCGCCGTGCCACGTGTCACCATCACAACGGAGATGCTAAAATGCGCCTTGCCACGTGTCAACATCCTACGGTGCCAACAGTCATCATCGCCACGTGTGCCACGTGTCATCCTACGTGTCGTCACGTCATCCGGTCAACCGAGTCAATAATGCCATGTGACATGCCACGTCATCATCGGCCAATCACAGCTTGACACGTGTCAACATCTCATTGTTTGGACGGCCACAGCCCCACGTGTCGCCACATCATCTTCCACATCAGCAGCCACGTCAGCAAGTCAACCGAGTCAATATGCCACGTCATCATCAGCCAATCACAGCGTGACACATGTCGATATCTTATTCGTCTGACGGCCGCCGCCCCACGTGTCGCCACGTCGCCTTCCACATCATCAAAATGACGCAAGCAATGACGTCATGAACAGTTGACACGTCAGCGTGACGCAAGCAATGACATCATGAACAGTGCCACGTCATCGGATAAGATTCTGAGCCGACCAACCAGCGCGTGACACGTGTCGAACTGTACCCAGCGCGCGACGCTAGTGCAATTTGGGCGTCGCGACGCTGGACCCTTACTCGAGCCTATAAATAGAGATCGAATTTTCAGTTTTCATTGTACCATTCTCTCTCACTTCTTAGTTCTAAATTGAGAGTTTCTCTCTCTAGTTCTTTAAATTCAAGTTTTGTAATTACTTTTTAATAGTAATAATAATTTACTTTCTTTATTTTACAGTTTTTACTATTCACTATGAGGAGGTAACTTCCTTATGCTAGGGTGAAAGGTAATTCTTTTACTATTGTTATTTAGATTAATCTCCCGTAAAAATAATATATTTACTATTTAAAATCTGATTAATAAAGGTACCGCCATAGTGGTCGGTGATAATAAAATTACTATTCCGCCTTTATGGCTGGTTATTTTGGTTCCGCCTTTATGGCTGGTTATTTTGGTTCCGCCTTTATGGCTAGTTATTATGGTTCCGCCTTTATGGCTGGTTATTTTGGACTTAAATTGACTTAATCAGGATACCGCCAGATTGGTCGGTTGAATATAAATCACAAGTTTATATATTATTTTACTGGGAGATATCTAAATAATTAATAGTATAAGTTAATTCCTTTTACCTTAGCATCTTTATTGTATTTTTACTTTTCAGTATTTATTTTACCGCAATTACTTTTCAGCAGTTTATGTCTTTTATTTTCAAGTTTTACCAGCCCTAGCTATGTGTCATAACTAAGTTAGTATCTAGGGTTGTGATGAAATTCAATATCATGTGTTTATAAGGGTTAGATTATAATTTGGGTAATATAAAGAAATATTTATTGAGTCTTAATCTTAATGCTCTTAATTAACTGGCCATTAATTAAATTGATTAGTCAAACTTAAAATGAACTAGACATAGGGATTTTAAGTTTAAGACCTTAGATTCAATAGCCCACGATCTTCCTTGAGGATAGATAACCCTTTCAATAGATTTCCTTACAGGATAGGAATATACCTGTCGGGCGGGGGTAGCCATAATTGGAACTTAATCATAATGAATCTAGGTAATTTGGTTGACATAGACATATGGTTCAATTGGATTATACTAGGTATTTGTAATTGACCATCGGAAGAGGCTTTTACATAAATTAGTGTTTCAGGTTAATAAATCAATATATTACCCAACTATAAAATAACCACTTTATCTTTAAATAATATTGGAATAAATCACAACCCTAGATAGTTTTAATATTGAATTTTCTTAAAATCTACCTTCAAACAATTTATTTTATTGTCTTTAAATTTAGAATCGTCGCTATTTCAAATCAATTAAACAACCTGTTAGATACTAGTAATCATTTAACCTCATAAAATTAATAACTTAGGTATTAAGTCCTCGTGGAATCGATACTTTTTATACTACTTGAACGATACGTACGCTTGCGTTATACGTGTGTGTTTACGCCGGTCAAGTTTTTGCGCCGTTGCCGGGGACTTATTTATCTTTTATTATTAGTTTATGGGTTAGATACTTTACTTGTATCTAATTTCTTTTTACTTATTGTTTTGTTTTCTTGTATTTCAGGTTCTCAGAAACTTCATGAGACGAACCAGAAGCTTTGAACTCCGACCGCTTGACCCAGAAATTGAAAGAACCATCAGACAGTTGAGAAGGGAAAGGCGAGAAGCCCAAGAAGCTTTAGTCAACATGGAACCTGAACCTTTGGAGATTGCACCACCAATTCCCATTCGAGACAGAACCATTCCGGTGGTTGACAGACTCATTTCATGCATTGTACTCCCTCCATTACCAGCAAAGGTGCAGGTGACATCAAAACTTGCATTCAGATGATACAACAGTCAGTTCAGTTTGGAGGAAATGCAACTGAAGATCCTAATGCCCACATCAGCAACTTCCTGGAAATTTGCGGTACTTTCAATTACAACAGAGAAGCTGAAGAAGCAATGCGACTGCGTATCTTCCATACTCCTTGAAGGACAGAGCTAAAGCCTGGCTACATTCATTACCAGCAGGTTCTATCACAACATGGAACACTTTAGCCACCAAATTTCTTGCAAAGTATTTTCCACCAGCCAGAACTGGAAAGCTGAGGAATGACATCACATCCTTTGTGCAACAAGAATCAGAAACTCTCTACGAAGCTTGGGAAAGGTACAAAGACCTACTCCGGAAATGTCCACACCATGAAATTCCAAAATGGCTTCAAGTCCAAACATTTTACAATGGGCTTTCTGGAATAATGAGAACCACAATTGATGCTGCTGCTGGAGGAGCTTTAATGGCAAAATGAGAAGATCAAGCTGGGAACTAATCGAAGAAATGGCCAACAACAACTCTTATGGCCAACTGAAAGAAGTTTGATTCAAAGAATTGCAGGAATATATGAGGTTGGAGCTAATACAGCAGTCAACACTAAGCTGGATCAGATATGCAAATTCATGGAGACTCTTACCACTGGATCCACAAGTTCACCATATGGAGGAGCACCAGAATCAAATGAAACTTGAAGAAACGGTGAATTATGTCAACAATTTCAACAGACAGGGGAACAATCCATATTCCAACACCTACAACCCAGGGTGGAGGAATCATCCTAATTTTTCATGGAGTAACAATTCAGGTCAACAGCAAAAGAACTATCCACCACCTGGATTCCAGCAACAGAATAAAGGCCAGGAGCAGACAAATGAACCAGTGATGGCAGAGATGTTAGCTCAATTAAAAAGATATGAAGCTATGATTCAGAGCCAATCAGCTTCCATCAAAGCACTGGAGAATCAGATCGGACAATGGCCAATGCTCAGAGTTACAGACCAGCCAGGTAATCTTCCCAGCAACACAGAACCTAATCCAAGAAACCGAGGGAAGGAGCAATGTCAAGCCATTACCTTAAAGAGTGGTACTGAGATCAACAAAGACATTGGAGCCAAAACAGCTGCTGAGGAATTTCCAAAAGAAGCTGAACAACAGATGGAAGAGAAAGAGGCAAAAGAAAAAGAAGCAAAGGAAAAAGAAAAATAACAGATCACTCCACCACCACCATTTCCTCAGCGTCTTCAGAAAAACAAACTGGACAAACAATTTGCTCGTTTCTTGGAGATTTTCAAAAAGCTGCACATCAACATCCCATTTGCAGAAGCCTTGGAACAAATGCCCAGTTATGTCAAATTCATGAAAGACATCCTTTCACGAAAAAGGAGATTGGGAGATTACGAGACAGTAGCATTGACAGAAGAATGCAGTGCCATCATTCAGAGGAAGCTTCCCCCGAAGTTGAAAGATCCTGGCAGTTTCACAGTTCCATGCACCATTGGAGAACATTACATCGGTAAGGCCTTATGTGATTTAGGTGCCAGTGTTAATTTAATGCCTTTTTCTATTTACAGGAAACTGCAAATTGGAGAAGCAATGCCTACCTCGATATCTTTGCAACTTGCTGATCGAACACTCGCATTTCCGAGAGGAGTCGTTGAAAATGTGCTGGTCAAAGTTGACAAACTCATCCTTCCAGCAGACTTCATCATCCTTGACATGGAAGAAGACAAAGAAATACCTATCATTCTTGGGAGACCATTTTTGGCTACAGGTAAAACTGTAATTGATGTGCAAAAATGAGAACTAACCATGAAAGTGCAGGACCAAGAAGTGAGTGACCTTTAATGTTTTCAAAGCTATGAAATTTCCGAGCGATGAAAAGGAAGAAGAAGAATGCTTCAGAGTTGATGTTATTGATAGTATCATTCAGAATACTGAGCCAAATCCCACGGATACACTTGAAGCTTGCATCACCAATATGACTGACAGCGAGCTAGATGTTGAAATCCTGGAATATATCAGCTACCTTGACAAACCATTCCGATTCAAAGCAACACCACCAGTTGAAAGCTTGGAATTGCCAAAGAAAGATCGAATCAAACCTTCGATTGAAGAACCACCACAGCTGGAACTAAAGTTACTTCCGAGCCATCTCAGGTATGCATTTCTTGGTAACTCTTCTGAATTACCTGTTATTATTTCTCCTTCACTAACATTGGATCAGGAAGAAAAATTGCTGAGAGTGTTACGAGAACACAAAAGAGCCATTGGCTGGACTATAGCAGACATTCGAGGCATTAGTCCATCATTTTGCATGCACAAGATCCTGATGAACGATGAGTACAAACCCACAGTGGAGCATCAACGGAGAATCAATCCAATCATGAAGGAAGTTGTGAAGAAAGAAGAAATCATCAAATGGTTGGATGCTGGTATCATTTACCCCATCTCAGATAGCACTTGGGTAAATCCTATGCAGTGTGTACCAAAGAAAGGAGGAATTACTGTGGTCACCAATGAAAAGAACGAGTTGATCCCAACAAGAACAGTGACTGGATGGAGAGTATGCATGGATTACAGGAAACTTAACAAAGCCACGAGGATGGACCATTTTCCACTACCATTTATTGACCAGATGTTAGACAGATTGGCGGGACATGAATTCTATTGCTTTCTTGACGGATATTCAGGGTACAATCAAATTGCCATTGCCCCAGAAGATCAGGAGAAAACCACATTTACATGTCCCTATGGTACTTTTGCTTCCCGCAGGATGCCATTCGGATTATGTAATGCCCCCGCCACTTTTCAGCGTTGCATGATGGCCATCTTCTCAGCATCTGGAGCAGAGTATGGAGGTTTTTATGGATGATTTTTCTGTGTTTGGAGATTCTTTTGACCATTGTTTGCAAAATTTGGAACAGGTATTACAAAGGTGCGAAGATACAAACCTGGTACTCAACTGGGAGAAATGCCACTTCATGGTGCAAGAAGGCATTGTTCTTGGACACCGGATCTCACAAAAAGGGATTGAGGTAGACAAAGCAAAGATCGAGACAATTGAGAAACTACCTCCACCAACATCTGTCAAAGGGATTCGAAGTTTTCTTGGACATGCAGGTTTTTACAGGAGATTTATCAAAGACTTTTCCAAGATTGCCAAACCTCTCTGCAATCTTCTGGAAAAGGATGTGCCTTTTAACTTCACAAAAGAATGCCAGGCAGCTTTCGAGATCTTAAAACAGAAGCTGATTTCTGCCCCCATCATTGTAGCACCAGATTGGACCCTTCCATTCGAGGTAATGTGTGATGCTAGTGATTTTGCTGTAGGTGCAGTTTTGGGACAACGCAAAGCAAAGATTTTCCACACCATTTACTACTCCAGCAGAACTCTGAATGAAGCTCAACTCAACTACACAACCACTGAAAAGGAGTTGCTAGCAGTTGTGTACGCTTTTGACAAATTCCGCTCTTATCTGTTGGGTCCCAAAGTGGTGGTCTACACAGATCATTCAGCAATCAAATATCTTATCACAAAGAAAGATGCCAAACCCAGATTAATCCGTTGGATACTTCTTCTACAAGAATTTGATGTGGAGATCAGAGACAGGAAATGAACAGAAAACCAGGTGGCAGATCATCTATCAAGGCTAGAGAATGGAGAAACAGCTGATAAAGATCCATCAATCAAAGAAACTTTTCCAGATGAACAACTATTTTCCATAAATCAACAGGAAGTCCCTTGGTATGCTGACTATGGCAATTACATTGTGTCAGGTAAATGGCCGTTGGAATGGACAACTCAGCAACAGAAAAAGTTCTTCAAAGAAGTCAAGCACTATGTCTGGGATGAGCCGTACCTGTTCAAACGGTGTGCTGATCAACTACTGAGACGATGTGTTCCACAGGAGGAATCAACAGTGTTTGTAAACACTGTCATTCATCACCATATGGCGGACACTTCAGCGGAACAAAACTGCAGCTAAAGTCCTACAATCAGGTTTGTTCTGGCCCACACTCTTTAAAGATGCTTATCTTTTTGCTTTTCAATGTGACAGGTGCCAGAGAACGGGAATATTTCCAGGAGAAATGAAGGACCGTTGCAAAACATTCTGGAAGTGAGATATTCGATGTATGGGGTATTGATTTCATGGGACCCTTTGTTCCATCATTTGGAAACCTGTACATACTGGTTGCTGTAGACTACGTCTCCAAATGGGTTGAAGCAATTGCACTGCCATCCAATGACTCAAAAGTTGTGATCAAATTCCTGAAAAAGAACATTTTCACTAGATTTGGAACACCTCGGGCAATTATCAGCGATGGTGGCTCACATTTCTGCAACAAATATTTCGATGCACTCCTATCCAAATACGGAGTTACTCACAAAATTGCCACAGCTTACCATCCACAGTCAAATGGACAGGTTGAGGTTTCAAACAGGGAGATCAAGAGAATCCTAGAAAGAACCGTTGGATCGACAAGGAGGGATTGGTCAATAAAACTAGATGATGCATTATGGGCCTACAGAACAGCTTACAAGACACCCATTGGTATGTCCCCATATCGATTGGTGTTTGGGAAAGCATGTCATCTGCCAGTTGAGCTTGAACACAAGGCGTACTGGGCACTGAAGAAGTTGAATCTTGACTCACAAGCTGCAGGAGAGAAAAGACTTCACCAACTCAACGAATTGGAGGAGTTTCATCTACAGGCTTATGACAATGCCAAATTATACAAGGAAAAGACAAAGCAATGGCATGACAAAAAAATAGTGCACAGACAGTTGGAACCAAGACAGCAGGTGTTGTTGTACAACTCGAGGTTGAAACTTTTCCCTGGAAAGTTGAAATCTAGGTGGTCCGGACCATTTGTGATCACTCAGGTTTTACCATATGGAGCTGTTGAGTTACTGGATCCCAAAACCAACAACACATTCAAGGTTAACAGTCAGCGTGTCAAGCACTACTGGGGAGAATCATTTGGGCGACAAAAAGAAAGTGTCACACTTTCAGATCCAGCATAAACGTTCGAGAAGTCACGTCTAGCTGACGACATTAAACTTAGCGCCAGCAGGGAGGCAACCCATGCAATTTTTGTATATTGTGATTTGGTTATAATTTAATTTTGTGTGTTTAGTTTTTGCAGTTTAAGACATTTCAAGATGGAAGAAGCTCTCGCAAGTCTTCACAAGCAATTTCCTTCTCTCCCTCAAAAATCTCTGATGAAAGTTTACAAAGCTCGCTTGGAACGAATGAGACTACTAATGATCAAGGTATTCCTACTGATATTGTTGGGTAATCGAAGCACGTATCCGTCTAGCAGGTGAGTTTCTGAGACTTGTAGTTCTTATTTACCTGGTTTTGGAAGAAGAAGACCTATGCAAAGAAACGAAGAGCTAAGCAAATGGGTGTTTGTTACAAATGTGCACGATGGAATTGCAATACTCGTTGTCGTTCTTTAGGAATGGTGTCTGTTAATCGCGAAGACAAAATTAAATTCATTAGGGATGGCTTGAGTAAGGAGTCTTTAGATGATATATCTTCGACTCTTGAGACGCATCCCAGTGGATATGTTCACATAGACTTTCGCAGATTACATACACAATTTCAAAAGAAAGACAACAGTTAAGTCTTGGGAATCTGACTAAAAAAGACCCTGTTTACCAATTTATAAGAAAATTGGATGGGAAGCTTGTCCTGACGCATAGACGTCAATCAAAGCCGTTACTTTTCTTGTACATATTATATCTTTTTGTCTTTTCCTAATAATTGTGATTTGTTTTGTTGTTTTCTTTTATTTTCCCCGACAAGATCCAGACCTTTTTGACTAATCACGATATTATTTCGCTACTAATCGTCCTCTGGAAGATACTTGTGCTATTTATTCACCCTTTTCAGGTACTATAAATTCAGCCCGTCATTGCACTCTTGAAGGCATCCTGATTTGAAAAAAAAATACATTAAAAATGGAAGCCACTTCAAGAAGACAAGTTGAAAACATTTGTGTGTTTTGCGGTAGTACTGTTGGTACTAAACCACAATACATAGAAGCAGCACAGGAATTGGGTCGAGTCTTAGCAGCAAGGAATATGCATTTAATATATGGCGGAGGCAATCTTGGACTAATGGGGATCGTTTCAAAAGGCCGTACAGGAAGGAGGCAGTCACGTTTTGGGAATCGTCCCAAAACCCTGGCAGAGGCGAATCTTATTGGTCATCAAACGGAGAGGAACTGATCGTGCCAGGTATGTCTGAACGACTGGTAGAAATGATTAACCGTTCTGATGCTTTTATTGCTTTGCCAGGTGGCTTAGGTACATTGGAGGAAATTTTTATAGTACTATCTTGGGCGAACCTAAACATACACCAGAAACCGCTTGGACTGCTCAACGTTGATGGATTTTATGATTTTCTTTGTGTGTTTCTTGATGATGCTCGGAGAAATGGGTTCGTGTCAAAGCCTATGAAAGAACTCCTCTTTACTGCCAGAACTGCACCGGATCTAATAGACCAACTCGTAGCCTTTGAACCATAAGTTGACCCTATCATTTCAAAGATAAAATGGTCCGAGGATGATCGTGGTAAGAGGCGTAGGATTAATCTGGATCTTAACCTTTAATTTTCTGTAGAATTTCAACTAATCAGGTATTATCTTCTAAACTCTTCTTCTACTTTTTAAGACATTAGGGACAATGTCTCATTTAGGTTTGGGGGTGAGGAATAGTTAATAGTACTTGTTTGTATTATGTTTTTAGTTTTAGTCCAAAATTTTTCGAAAAATACAAAAAAATTAAAAAATTAATAAAAACAAAGGGCATATTTAAAGCTAGGTGATGATTTGGTGTCTTCCTTCACTCACTACCTTTTTATAAGGAAAAGCTGTGAAGGCACCTAGATAATCATTCACTTGTAGCGTGTTGTGACAGACTAGTTTGGAGGACTCGTTGTTTATTCCTGACAACAAGCGATAAGAGCCTAAGGGGCTTGGGTATTTAAGTGAGCCTCGCTCCACCTTCCCTCTGGGGAATCTACAACGGGAAGTCCATTCGACAGTTAGTCACACACCATAAATTCGTTGGCACGTACCACAAGGTATAAAAAAGGTACGTTCACTTGGTCGCTTGAACCCTTGAGTGGGGAGTCCTAGTTGTGAACAATCCTTCGTCAGCGAGAGCCTTTGAAAAAAAAATGTAAATTATAATTATATGACCAGTAGAAATGTTTTGTTGTTATGTTGACTAAAAAGATGAAATTGGTAAGAAATAGCTGTGTAAGGAATTTACACTCCTGAGACGTATTTCAAACCTAATTCAAAACAAGTTAATTTTTGTTTATTCACTTTTGAATTATTAAATCTGTAAATTCTCCATAAAACTGACTAAAATGAATCTTCATATACTTAGTTAGCAGATATTATCAACATACATGGTAACATACAGACATAAGCTAAAATTGAAAAGTTTGTAATATCCAGTACTCTAGTTCATTTGGAGGAAACATCTAAAAAATAGTGATGGAATAAAAAAAAAAAATCTGAGATCCGAGTTATTAAGTCTGTAAGGGTATTTTAATACCTAGTGCCCTAAAACCAACTGGTTTGGGAGTCATTGGCCCAAAACTCGTTACATGGATCAAAAATGATGAAAAATTTATATATATGTATATTTATCTGAAGTCTGAGTAATTAAGTCCGTAGGGGTGTCTTAACACCTGATGCCCTAAAGCCAACTGGTTTGGGAGTCACCGACCTAAAGCTCGCTACATAGATGGAAGATATTGTATATAAATAAAAAATAGAGAAAAAATCAAAGAAAAAAATCAGAAAAATCAGAAAATTTATTCCATTACTATAAAAAGATGTGAATTCTGATAAAACTTTAGAACAAAAATATTACTCTCTTATCAACTGCACTTATGACCGTTGTGGGCAAAAATGAGTTGTTTAATATTTTGTTGGCTGTGTATATGAAGAATGGTAAAAATAATCGGAGAATTTACTTATTCAGTAATTTAGAATGAAACAAAACATTTAGTAACTTGGATTAGAAATTTCACCTGATTAGTCACTAACATCTTTATTCTCTTTTTGCTTGTCTTTTTGCTTTTGTGTGCATTAGTTTCACTACCTTTTTACTTTTGTAAAATGTTTGTGGGTATCATTGCTGTAAACCCTCACGAGACTACAACTCGTCCACTAGGGACACCTAGGGGTTTCAAGGCTAGGCGTAATCATTTAATTACGTCGCAACAGAAAATTCGTTAATTTGGAATTAGCGAACCCGAGCCGGGATTATTTGCGAGCGCATTCGCATTTTGAATTCGAGTGCGGCATGCAAGTCAAATCAAGTGTCAAATCGCTACTCGCATCTAGCGTCACATCAAGCGTCAAATCATGTCACTTTGAGTGATGTGACAATTGATTGATTGATTGAGTGATGTGACTTGATGTGTGTGTGATGAGTGGTATTTCTATCACTATTTCCCACTCATTTAACCTAATATTTTGTATAGTTTCTTGAGTTTTGTGAATATTTTGATGTGTTTTGTGTTATTTTGTAGATAAATAAAGTTTCAGGACATTCTGGAGGTGTTTTAGGGCAAAATGGACAAAACTGGACAAAAATGGCAAAATCGTCATTTCAGCGTCGCGACGCTGAAACCTTGCGCGTCGCGACGCCCAACATGCGCCGAATCTGCTAAAATGGGCCGGGTCCACAAATCAGAATCTGAGAGAAGTTTGACTTTGCTAACATGCGCCGTGCCACGTGTCACCATCACAACGGAGATGCTAAAATGCGCCTTGCCACGTGTCAACATCCTACGGTGCCGACAGTCATCATCGCCACGTGTCATCCTACGTGTCGACACGTCATCCGGTCAACCGAGTCAACAATACCATGTGACATGCCACGTCATCATCGGCCAATCACAGCTTGACACGTGTCAACATCTCATTGTTTGGACGGCCACCGCCCCACGTGTCGCCACATCATCTTCCACATCAGCAGCCACGTCAGCAAGTCAACCGAGTCAACATGCCACGTCATCATCGGCCAATCACAGCTTGACACGTGTCAACATCTCATTGTTTGGACGGCCACCGCCCCACGTGTCGCCACGTCGCCTTCCACATCATCAAAATGACGCAAGCAATGACGTCATGAACAGTTGACACGTCAGCGTGACGCAAGCAATGACATCATGAACAGTGCCACGTCATCGGATAAGATTCTGAGCCGACCAACCAGCGCGTGACACGTGTCGAACTGTACCAAGCGGCGCGACGCTAGTGCAATTTGGGCATCGCGACGCTGGACCCTTACTCGAGCCTATAAATAGAGATCGAATTTTCAGTTTTCATTGTACCATTCTCTCTCACTTCTTAGTTCTAAATTGAGAGATTCTCTCTCTAGTTCTTTAAATTCAAGTTTTGTAATTACTTTTTAATAGTAATAATAATTTACTTTCTTTATTTTACAGTTTTTACTATTCACTATGAGGAGGTAACTTCCTTATGCTAGGGTGAAAGGTAATTCTTTTACTATTGTTATTTAGATTAATCTCCCGTAAAAATAATATATTTACTATTTAAAATCTGATTAATAAAGGATACCGCCATATTGGTCGGTGATAATAAAATTACTATTCCGCCTTTATGGCTGGTTATTTTGGTTCCGCCTTTATGGCTGGTTATTTTGGTTCCGCCTTTATGGCTGGTTATTTTGGTTCCGCCTTTATGGCTGGTTATTATGGTTCCGCCTTTATGGCTGGTTATTTTGGACTTAAATTGACTTAATCAGGATACCGCCAGATTGGTCGGTTGAATATAAATCACAAGTTTATATATTATTTTACTGGGAGATATCTAAATAATTAATAGTAGAAGTTAATTCCTTTTACCTTAGCATCTTTATTGTATTTTTACTTTTCAGTATTTATTTTACCGCAATTACTTTTTAGCAGTTTATGTCTTTTATTTTCAAGTTTTACCAGCCCTAGCTATGTGTCATAACTAAGTTAGTATTTAGGGTTGTGATGAAATTCAATATCATGTGTTATAAGGGTTAGATTATAATTTGGGTAATATAAAGAAATATTTATTGAGTCTTAATCTTAATGCTCTTTAATTAACTGGCCATTAATTAAATTGATTAGTCAAACTTAAAATGAACTAGACATAGGGATTTTAAGTTTAAGACCTTAGATTCAATAGCCCACGATCTTCCTTGAGGATAGATAACCCTTTCAATAGATTTCCTTACAGGATAGGAATATACCTGTCGGGCGGGGGTAGCCATAATTGGAACTTAATCATAATGAATCTAGGTAATTTGGTTGACATAGACATATGGTTCAATTGGATTATACTAGGTATTTGTTATTGACCATCGGAAGAGGCTTTTACATAAATTAGTGTTTCAGGTTAATAAATCAATATATTACCCAACTATAAAATAACCACTTTATCTTTAAATAATATTGGAATAAATCACAACCCTAGATAGTTTTAATATTGAATTTTCTTAAAATCTACCTTCAAACAATTTTATTTTATTGTCTTTAAATTTAGAATCGTCGCTATTTCAAATCAATTAACAACCTGTTAGATACTAGTAATCATTTAACCTCATAAAAATAATAACTTAGGTATTAAGTCTCGTGGGATTGATACTTTTTATACTACTTGAACGATACGTACGCTTGCGTTATACGTGTGTGTTTACGCCGGTCAGTGTGGTTGGCAATTATGGCTTTAATGGTTTGACTTTTTAAAGCCAAAATTGGTATATGTTTTATTGGTTTTTAGAAAACAAATATCAATTACACATTCCACTTATCTCTCATATATTTTCTCTCATCTATCTCACGCCCAAGGGCAGTTCACTGTCTCTTTTCATCGTGAGCAACAAGGGAAGCTAAAGTGCTTGGTTTTGTGGCAAAAATCAAGAGAGCTAGCAATCCGAGAGACATGCGAAGGTGATAAGGAAGTCCACCCATGAGCCGGAAATCGTTTGACGAAGCTTGGAACTTGGATTCTTGAAGCTTGATGGCCGAAAATGAGGAACAAACCGCAGCCCACTACCGCAGTTCACAGTGAGCAGAAACCAAATTTTTATTGCCTCATGCGTCGCTCAACCGATCGATGTGAGTATTCCGCAACTCACTCGTTGTATTCACTTATGTTTCATGCTTGTTTATTGATCCTTGGGACCTTAGAAAACTCCAACACTAAGTGCCCTAAACAATGGCGGAACATTAAGTCTTCCAAACACAACCAAATCTAAACACACCCAAAAAATCTAGAAAAGCATGCCCGTTTATACACAAAAATAATAGAAATACATCCGCTTGAGTAAACTCACCCCTTGTATTCCCATTATCACAAGGAACAAGGAACAAGCAACACAAACACAAGCATTCAATACATACAAACTACTATCATTATTGAAAAAGGAAACATACCCGAAGAGAGAATGAGTCAGTAGAAAACTTACTTGTTCAAATGGATAAAGATGCTGATAATTGAAAGAAAGTTGAAGGCTCAGAATCGCTGAAAATGAAGAGATTGATGCAGTTTCTTTAGAGAAGACGAAGTGGTTAAAGAGGAAAATGAAGTACAGTAGCCTTTAAATAGGAAACTCGGGTTGATTTTGACCGTTCGATTGAAGCTAGAAGGCAGGATTAGTGACACGTGTGACGAGGGTCTCACCCGTTGAATTCGAAATGACTAGATTAGAGCAACTGTTTGGTTGGGATACAACTGTCTTCGGTTTTGGCGGGCAAGCCACGGGTATGTGACACATGGCATCTCAAGGAGACGAAGCGAAGGAAGTCCTAGAATGATTTGACAAGCATTAGATGGTTACACAACTTCCAAGGGATGGCTTAAAAAACCTTAGAAAATCCAACCGACGGTGAAGATGGAAATCATCATAAAAGGAATATTTTGGCGGTGCAGGTACTTTCAGGACCCGATGACATGGCATTGTGGACGATAGCAAAGCAAGACCCGAAGACGGAGGAGCCACCACACCATTATTGAAGTTCCCGGCATCAACTCACCAACTCATTGATACCGAGAATTAGGGGACATATGTTGATAGTGATTTTCTGCCACGAGAAACTTCGTAGCCTGAAGAGAGGCCTAATGGGTTTTTAGCACTTAACATATAAAAAAGTCCAAGATATTCATGAGGACGAGAAGTCAAACAGAGGACGAGAGCTCGAGGTGCAGATGAAGACCGACCCGATGGGAATGATCAAATTCGGTAATATTTATGCAGATGAAGACTAACCCGGGACAGTCAATAGATCTTTTTTGTACTTATAACAATGGGAATGAGATTTGGAGTAAGCAAACTGAGGCACAATCACATACACCCGAGGAAGTTTTATTAGAAATGAAGAAACATATGACGGTGATCACTAGAAGATACAAGCTAGATGCCCATAACATATGCGACCGAGGAGCTTAATATTGGCTTGAACTTTTTGGAGAGAAGGTAAGGGAAGTGAAGACATCTCTACTGACCCGACCTGGTAAAAGGAGCAAGGAAGAGTGTCATTCATTTTGGTACACCGACCCGGGGATATAGGTCGGGTTGTAGCACTATGATCACGTATGGATGACGTAAGCCCTAAACAAAAGTTTGAGCCTCCCAAAGGCTGATGAGATGGGAGTAGGCCAACACCATATGTGATGGAAGAGGGCCTCATGCTTATCCAATGACACACGAAACCAACTAAGTGGTTGAAATACAGGTTGCACATGGGCAAAACGTGTAGCAGTTACCAAAAAAGGTGAATTAATGAGGTTCAAATGGCAGAGAATGGTTGTGTCAGACGGGAGAGCTACTATTTGTAGAGTGATTGGGGAAATAAGCATAGGTAATGATAACAGGGTAATGTGGTTGACGTCATGAATTGGTATAATAGTAGATCTAGATGCACTATATAAAGGGTTGAAGACTCAAATTGGGGGTTCTTCGACTCTCTGGTTGGGCTAATCATTTTTCTAGCAATTTTTAGCATTTTCACAACTTGTAAAATAGAGAAAAAGCTTAGTATAAGAGAGAGATAAGGGAGGTCGGTTTGACCCGAGATGGTAATAAAAAGCTCATTTCCCTTTGTTCATGTGGATGTAGGTTGGATCCATTCCACCGAACCACGTTAAATCCTTTATTTTCTCTGTGTTTTCTGATTTGCTTGCCAAGTTTGTTTTGGTTCCCAACTAACCAAACAAATTCACTGTTTAGAGGATGTGTGTTCGAGGAGTAGTTTTTCCTGAATTACCCCTAGAACGAAAAACAGCCGTCAACATAATTTTTTAAAAATAACTGGATAAATTGCAAAGATGCATGAAACATAGGAAAAATATTAAAAGGATAAACAAAATGAAATTATTTAATGGGGATTTTACAATATTCAAAGCCTCTGAGAGTCACTACTACATTTGTTTTGATCATTTGCATGAAGAAAGGTTGAAGATCGACGAGATTAAAATGAAGCAAACATGTCAGAAAAATTATAAGATGAGAGCTCGTTTCAGTGGATAAGGAGGTGAAGCAGGTAGCTGACAGAAGAAATAAGGTGAATCAAGCAATAAGTATTAGGTGAAACATGCAAAACAAAAACTGCTGACAACTCGCTCTTAAAGCAAGTGAAACGGTCATGTCAAACAAAATGTTTTACGTGTCTGCTTATTGACACTTGTATATATGGAGGAGATATAGAAGATTTTCTCCAGACCCGGCCATGGTTCTGGTTCCGAATCGAAACCGAACCAGAACTGAACCGATTGAAACCGACTGGTTCCGATTTCAATCGATTCCAATTTCAGAATCGGAATCTGAATTGATTATGTTCAGTTCGGTTAGAATTCAACCCTAGCCGAACCGAACTGAACCGGACTCTTCCAACGATTCATACTGGAACCGTTGGAACCATTCAGTTCAAACGGTTCTACTTTCCAACCGAAACTGTAGTACCCAACGGCTAGTAGCCGTTGGGATAACGGCTCCCTGCCCTAAAAATATAAATAATTTTTTTTAAAATCTAATTACTAAATTACATTTAATAACATCAATAAAACAGCTAGTTTTATGGCAATTTTGATATCAGAAAAATAATCCAAAAATGTATAAATATGGGTCATTCTTCATTTTTTTCAACACACCAATTCTCAATTCTCTCATCTTCAATTTTTCATATTGATTTAAATTTACAATTCTTCAATATTAACAAAATATGGCAAGCTCTTCTGAGAACATCATGTCCAATCCCAAGAGAGCGGCCAAAGTATCGGTACACAAAGAAGATAAGTTAAGTCTCGATCTTCTGATATTTTCAAAATTCATTTTCATTTATTTGAGACTGAAAATGAAGGTCCAAGAGCAATATGCAACTAGTGTGGTGTATCTTACAAATTTATTAGCGGTTATGGCAATATGAACAAGCACTTGGATAGACATCATGTCGCTGAAATTGGACTTGATACAACACAAACTCAAATGAGCAGGTATGCTTCATCTATTGGAAAGCGGCCACGAGTGCGCATCGGAAAATTAAAAAAAAAATTATGATGCCGCTATCCCTTTGCCCAAGACCCATTTGTTTTGATTATTCTACAAGCCTAGGCATGTTACTATATATTCTAAGCATAAAAACTCATAAAACATGCAAAGAACATAAACTTAAACATGCTAACTATCATAAGAACTCTAATTAAAAATAAAGAAAGAAAAAGACTTACTTGAACCGAAGACTCCTCCAGTCCTCACTCCAATCTACAAGCTTTTCTCGAACTCAGCAAGCTCTTCCACGTTCCAAAGAGCCACCCAAGTGTGTGGCCTCTAAAGGTGCACACACCAAAGTCAATTCTCAACGGCAAGACTACGCCTTGAGTGCACGAATATTTTGCTCTTGGTGCTAGCCTAGGCAAATTCCTCAAAACTTTTAACTTGAGATTCCTCAAGTCAATTAGACTTAAGGATCCTCAAAATCAATGGCTTACTCTTAAACTTTAGAGTTGCTCACTTATATAAACCCAAGATATGAAAGGTTTTGGTGTAAAAATTTGTAAAGAATTCTTAGGGTTTATATAGGTGCTCCAAAGACAACAAAATTAATTAAGAATTCGATGTGGGATAAATGCTAATTAAATCTTAGCCATTGGATCTTAATAGTGGTTTAATGAGATTATAAAAACCAATAAGAGTTTGGGCCGAATTGGAATTCAAAACAAATAAAAAAAATACTAAAAAAAAGCAGATTTTTTTTCTTATTCTTTCCAATTCCCAAAGTGCCCCTATCATCATTCACCAATCCCTAAGCCACTTTGGGACCTCATAAATGATGTGTTCAATAATTAAACATATTAAACAATTTATGAATAATTCCTACAGCAATCATAAATGCTGTTAAATTTGTATTGTGCACTGTTAACCATTGATTTCGACTTTTTTGTGTGTGACCTTTTGGGTTCCCCTCAAGTTGGACATGAAATGAATCGTGATAATTTAATCGAATATAAATTATCCTCCTATCAGAAGGTCATTCAATTTCAATGACCAAGGTTGACATCTACCAACATGCCAATGCCCCCAAATGAGAAGGAAAGATATATATACCCATTCTGTATGCGATGTACATATAATATTGGTCCTCGCCTCACTATATCCCCACCGTTTGACCTAGGGTATGGAAAGTGTCTACCCATATAATCAAAGGTATGATGTTGATAGTTTCATGAATCGTGCTAACCCAAGAATCTCACAAGATTCTTCCGATGCGGCCACAGTCTCAAGTACTGATCACACATATCAACTCGCGAACTGGAATACTATTCTTATAAGAAAATATTATCCGAGAGAGTGGCGATTATCTGTTGTATCTTTACAAATTTCATGTGTTTCAACAAATGAACCAATCATACCCTTTATGACCGGATCTTTTGAACCGAGAAGGAGAATATTAAAGTTATTTGATCCACACATAAGATTGTAAAGACCTTAAGTCTAAGGACTAGTCATACAATCGATACATGAAATTTCTCACATAGACATGGGATAAACACTTCATATGAAAACTTCCGGCGGTAAGTTCGATGGACACGAGCAACTCATGTATCCATGTGATACACCAAGCGGACGGATCTATGCTAGTAGCCTATGAGATCGGCTACCCCACTTAAGGGCGGATCATATCATCATGCTAGTCTCTCCGCTTTGTGAACACCCAGATTATTCACAAAACTATGACAAGGAACGTTTGAGAGTAATGATTCTCATAAGGCGTGGAAGCCATCATCTTATTACTCCAAGGGCTTATTACAGTGTTTGATGATTCATATAATTTATGTAAGACACGTATAATAAAGATTGTCATTTTATTAATTAATGAAAAATATTACAAATACATGTACATATAGCCCATCTATAAGTTGGGTATAGTGCATATCCCTTATAATCTCCCACTTGCACTATTGCCAACTAGTATGAATCTCGACTCCATACTCTCGGGTGTGCCTATCATGCTTTTGTTGAGTTAGCCCTTTAGTAAGAGAATCTGCAAGATTATCTTCTGTGGGTATTTTCTCTATAATAACTTCTTTTCTCTCAACAATCTCTCTAATGAAATGAAATCGCTTGAGTACATGCTTGAATTTTTTGGGACCTTGGTTCCTTTGATTGAGAAATGGCGCTCGTGTTGTCAAAGTACATCGTGATGCCATTCTTTATCGCGGGAAGCACTTCCAACTCCGTGATGAACTTCTTTATCCAGACTGCTTCTTTAGCTGCCTCAGATGCTGCAATATACTCGGCTTCAGTGTTGGAGTCCGCTGTAGTTGACTGCTTTGAGCTTTTCCAACTGACAGCTCGTCATTCAAAGTAAACAGATATCCTGTTTGTGATCTGCTATCATCTCTATCAGTCTGAAAGCTCGCATCATAGTAACCAATGACTTTCATCTCAGAACAATCTTCGTATGTCAAAAACACATCCTTAGTTCTTCTCAGATACTTGAGGATTGTTTTGACAGCTGCCCAGTGTTGCTCACAAGATTTGCCTGATACCTGCTCGTTATGCTAAGAGCATAAGAGACATCAGGTCTTGTACATAGCATAGCGTACATGATCGATCCTATTGCTGAAGCATAAAGGATCCTACTCATACGCTCTCTATCTAAAGGAGTATATGGACATTGCTCCTTAGATAATTTGATTCCATGACAAGTAGGTAAATTACCTCTTTTGGAATCTTCCATTTTGAATCTTTTCAAAACTTTATCTATGTATGTGGATTGAGAAAGTCCTAACAACATTTTAGATCTATTACGGTAGATCTTAATACCGAGGATGTAGGCTGCTTCTCCCAAATCTTTCATGGAAAAATTCTGAGATAATCATTGTTTGGTGGCTTGCATCATGGGAATATCATTCCCGATGATTAATATGTCATCGACATATAATACAAGAAATACAACATCACTCTCACTACTTTTCATGTAAACACAAGGCTCGTCTACATTTTTTATGAAGTCAAATTCTTTTATTATCTCATCAAATCGTATATTCCAACTTCTGGAGGCTTGCTTGAGTCCATAAATGGATCGTTTAAGCTTGCATACTTTATTATGATCATCCTTAGATGCAAACCCCTCAAGTTGTGTCATATAGACTTCCTCTATGAGGTTCCCATTAAGGAAAAATGTTTTGACATCCATCTGCCAAATTCATAATCAAAGTGTGCAGCTAGTGCCAGTAAAATTCGAATGGACTTTATCATTGCAACAGGCGAGAAGGTTTCGTCATAGTCAATTCCTTGGATTTGTCTATAACCTTTCGCCACCAACCTAGCCTTATAGGTTTGGATGTTGCCTTCTGCATCAGTTTTACGCTTGTAAATCCACTTGCAGCCTATGGGTTTTATCCCTTCAGGGGCATCCACCAAGTCCCAGACTTGATTCTGATACATAGAGTCTATTTCGGATTTCATTGCCTCAAGCCACTTGACTGAATCAATGTCACGCACTGCTTTTTCATAATTGGTGGGATCGTCATTATCAATGACCTGATCATGTTCCTCATCAATATGGAAACCATATCTTTCAGGCTCATATCTTTCCCTACCAGACCTTCTAAGTTCATAAAATTATGGTTGTTCCGTCGCTGCCCTTTTGAGGGGCCTAGGGTTTAGTTCTATGTTAGTTTGTTCTTCTCGTAGCTCATCGAGGTCAAGTCTACTCCCACTATATTTCTTGAGAAGGAATTCATTCTCTATAAATTTAGCATTTCGTGAGACAAATGTTCTTTGTTCATTTGGGACGTAGAACACGTATGCTCTTGAGTTCAAGGTATATCCTACAAACTTACATTTAACTGCCCTATCATCCAATTTGTTAGTTTGTGTGAGCTTAACATATGCGTCACATCCCCAAACTCTTAGATAACTAAGACTATGACGTTTCCCAGACCATAACTTATATGGTGTTTGACTAACAGTCTTGGAAGAAACTTGGTTTAGTAGTAGTGTTGCAGTTTCTAAAGTAAGACCCCAAAATGAAAGAGGTAGATCCATGTCTGGCATCATTGATCGGACCATATCTAATAATGTCTGATTTCTCCTTTCAGAGACCTCATTATGCTGTGGAGTTCCCAGAGGAGTCCACTGGGAAACAATGTCATTTTCTCTCAAGTAATCTTGAAATTCGTCACTTAAGTATTCACCACCTCGGTCAGACCTTAGTGACTTAATACTTTCATTAAGCTGGTTTTCTACTTCAGCTTTGAAGTCTTTGAATTTCTCAAAGGCTTCAGATTAGTACCACATAAGGTACACATACCCATATCGCAAGTAATCATCAATAAAGGTAATGAAGTAGGAGAATCCACCTCTAGCGGTAACTGACATTGGTCAGCATACATCGAGTGTATGAGTTTTAATGTCTCTGTTGCACGCTGTCTTTACCTTTGAAGGGTAATTTGGTCATTTTACCAAGTAAACAAGACTCACAAGTTCCATAAGGTTCATATTTGAAGGGTCTGAAATACCCATCCTTATGTAGCTTAGTTAATCTTGTTTCATTGATATGACCTAAGCGACTGTGCCATAGAAGTGATTCATTGAGATTATTCGAGTTAACGTTGTATAGATTAGAGATTGAACATTATTTGTTAGTTTGTAAGACATAGATACCATTATTCAAAATACCATTTCCATATTTTATTTCATTGAAATAAATAGAACATTCATTACAACTTATTAGCATGAAAAGCCTTTATTACATAAAGAAGAAATTGAAATGATGTTCTTTACTAGAGAAGGTACATAAACATAATCTTCTAAGTCTAAAACTAAACCATTCGGCAAAACTAATGAATAAGTCCCCACGTATAATGCAGCCAGTTTTACTCCATTACCCATGCGTAAGTCAACCTCCCCATGACGGAGTCTCCTACTATTTCTCAGGCCCTGCACATTGTTACACAAGTGAGTCCCACAACCGGTGTCAAGCACCCCAAGTAGAAGGTTCAGAGTTTTGAGAATATAGTTCAATCATATACAACATACCTGAAGCATTGGGCTTCTTGGCCTCTTGGGCTTCCCTAGCTTCCTTGGCTTTCAAGGATCTGCAGTCTTTCTTCCAATGACCCTTTTTTCCACAAAAGAAACATTTCCATTTTCCTTTTTTTCTTCTCCACCTTACCATTGGGCTTTAGGTGATCTAGAGCCTTGGCCTTGCCCTTATTTTTCTTTGGGCCTCGTGGCTTCAGGTCCGTACCCGTAAACATGACGGAGGTTTTAAGCTCCGGTTTCAAGTCCTTCTCTGCTTGCTTTATCAGATTGTGCAATAATGCTAAAGTAGCTTCTTTATTAGATAGATGAAACTGCATAATAGAGTTAGAGAAGTCTTTTGGTAAGGACTGAATAATTAGATCGTGACCTATCTCATGATCCATGATGAACCCGAGGTTGGCCAATTTTTCAATGTGGCCAATCATCTTAAGCATATGTCCACTAACAGATCATTCCTTATACCTTGTTTGGAATTAGGCATATGACACTTGGAATCTCACGGTATGAACGGAAGTTGCATACAACTCCTTCAAGTGAAAGATGATGGTTTGGGCATCCATATCTTCATGAGCATTCTGAAGTTCGTCCGACATAGAGTCAAGCATTATGCAAACTGCTTGCTCATCATCATCGAGGTGTTTCTTCCAAGCATCAAATATATTTTGGTCAGCATCTTCTGCATGTTCAGGGGGAAATGGTCTTTCAAAAACATAGAAAATCTTTTCTTGTCATAAGACAATCTTAAGGTTTCTAAACTAGTCATTGTAGTTGTCACATTTGAGCTTATGCTCATCAAGGATGGAACGAAGTGATATTCTGTTTGCCATTTGAATGTTTGTGAAATATTTTAACCCACCTGTTAAGAGAGAATGTTAAAATTAGGAATATGTTTTCATTAATATTTCATAATAACATGGGCTTTTAATATTATGAAGTTGCTCCCACTCAATTGTTTTAAAATTTTAAGCAAATTGCATCAACCCCAATATGATGGATTTCTTATGGGCAAGGATCCCATTATCATCATTTCAAAACTTCGACTAGGGCCAGTCTGTTGGACAGTTATGACCCATAGCGTCACTATTTGTACAGATCATGGTGTTGTTGTACAAATTAACTATGTGACAAAGGAAATTGCTCTCTTATCATTTGTAATTAGATCACCAAGATGTATAAATGATAGGAAGTCCTTATGATTAGTTCCTGGATTGAGATTATATGAGACAGTATCAATCCACGAAGGATAAATCATTAAATATCCCTAGTCAAGTATTATCGAGATTGGACATCGATAATGCGTAAAAGACTAGTATTACACTTGTGCGCGTTGTGAGGGCACAACAACAGCATAATTCTCATATATTTGGGTATAGGATACTCATGCAAGTGTAGTAGGAGGTTGTGTTTTACCAATGTACGGGAAACAGCTTCGCTCTGGATAGACCCCTCGGAATTCCATTGGTAGTATGACTATGTGTCTATGGAAGTCCGAAATCAGGGTAGGTGTATTTGGTCTTAACCTGAGACTTGCACCGCTAATACTTGCGACAATCAATATACTTTGGTTTTAGGTTGTCCAGGGCTTTAACAGGTTCTGTGTACGACTCTGCTGGGTATATTGAGAATCGTAGTGTGTTGGTGATGAGCGAAAAATATATCAATATTTAACGCCTCTTTTACTTAATATTTTGTTTAGTTTCTCGGGTTTGATGAACGTTTTGATGTGTTTTAGTTTATTTTGCAGGTAAAATAATATTGGGACTCAATGAAATCATTTAGGACGAAACTTTGGGTCAAATAAGGGTAAAAATTGGACTTGACATATTAATTTTGGAGATTGGAAACTTGAAAGGGCGTTTTAATGAAGTGCAGTTTTGGAAATTCCAGTTTTGCGCATCTGTCGTATTTTGGGCATAGCTTTTCACTCCGATATCGGATTGAGCTGATTCAAGTGCCAGATTAAAGAAGACTCAAAGATCTATAACTTAATGAATCCAGGTAATTTGGTTGGCATAGACATATGGTTCAATTGGGTTATACTGGATATTTGTAGTTGACCATCGGAAAGGCTTTTACATAATTTAGTGTTCCAGGTTAATAAATCAATATTTTACCCAACTATAAGATAACCACTTCATCTTTAAAATGATATTGCAAGGAAATCACAACCCTATATAGTTTTTATATTGATTTTCTTAAACCTACTTTCGAATAATTTAATTTACTTGTTTTTTAAATTTAGAATCTCACCTTTTCTAATCAATCAAACAACCTGTTAGATACTAGTAATCATTGACCTCATAAAATTAATAGATTAGATATTAAGTCCTCATGGGATCGATACTTTTTATACTACTTGAACGATACATGCGCTTGCGTTATACGCGTGGTAAGCACCAGTCGTTGGGTGTGATTTCAAGACGGAATTATCACTCCAGTCATAGTGGAGATGATGGTCACGTAGGATCGGAAATGGTTCTCTTATGTACTTGTACTCTGCGTTCATCGGATAAATGACTAGGTCAGTTTATCCGATTATAGAGACTAGTTACCAGAGATCCTTAATGTGCTTCGTCGGGGCAGCACAATTCCAGCCCCAAGCCTAGATGGTTCTCTTATGTACTGCAGTCATCAGGATAAAATGACTAGGTCATGTTTATCCGATTATAGAGACTAGTTACCAGAGATCCGATATGTGCTTCGTACGGGGCAGACACAATTCCAGCCCCAAGCCTAGCAGTGACATCCGATACGGATCGAACTACGCAATACTACGTATACTACGCCTTATATAGATCATATATTCCTGTAATGATATTTCTGGAGAATTGGGTAGTCATGGCGCTTTGCTAGAAGCCAACCTTGTCTTGTAAATCGGTACAAACGTAGTACTAGGTACGTACGTGTTCGGATAGTCCGACGACCGGATTTACTGCCAACATATCCGGGGATCTCATGGGTCACTTCCGAAGATTCACCGATGACGTATGACTCGCACTTAATATTAATCTGGGATTAATTAGATGAGAGAGAAAATTAATCTGGGATTAATTACGGAGATATTTTATCTGGGATAAAATATCATTTAAAGAGAGATAACGATTAATTTGGAATTAATCGATAAAATAATATATTCGATATATTATACGAAATTGGATTTCGACGCGGAATTGAAATTGGATTTTAATTCGGCAACGAGTTAATTTAGAATTAATTCGTTAGCGACGTGAATAGTGATTTTGCTAGGCATAATTAATTAATTACGTCGCAACGGAAAATTCGTTAATTTGGAATTAGCGAACCCAAGCCCGGAGTGTTTGCGGAACCATTCGCATTTCGAATCGAAGTGGACCCGCAAGTCACATCTAGCGTCAAATCAATCGTCAATCGTGATAGTGTCTTTCACTTTGAGTGATTGACACCATGTCATATTCATGATTGATGGTGGTAGTTGGAACTTAATGCTTGACTTTTGGAAGAGAAAATTGGTAATTAATTTTGGAAATTGAATTTGTGTATTAGATACACAAACCTACCACTCAACCAACAACACTCTCTCTTCCTCACTTAATCTCTCTCACACACCCCAAGGGGCTGAAATTCTCTCCTGTTTTCTGCCTCACTGCCGAGATAAGGAGAAGTTCCAAGGTGATTTTTGCGGCAAAAATCACCAAGTGCTAGCACACATCGGAGTCACGCGAAGGTGATAGGGAACCGCACTGTGAGCATGGAATTTCAACACAAAGCTTGGAGCTTGATGAGATCCATGGCCGAATTTGAGGAGCTAAAACTGCAGTTTGCCGTGACACCTATGAGGGTCAGGGCTTAAAAAGTTTTGTTCTTCGACGCATCGCCAACCGATCATTGTGAGTATTCCGCGACTTCCTTGATGTATTCGCATGTTGTTTTTCTTGCTTTTATTCGATCATTAGGACCGTAGAACTCCAACAATGGTATCAGAGCGTTGAAAAAGCATGAAACTTGATTTAGGGTTAAAATTGGGTAAAATGATTTTGAGCATGATTTGGTTGAATTGTTTGATTAAGTATGCTTAATCATGTTGAATTGAAGTTTGATTGGATCAATTTCATGAAAAATGGTTTGGAATAATTTTCCCCAAAATTCTTAGCTTGGCCGAGAATGATGAGCCCTAATTTGTCTTGGATTTTTTGATTTTTGATTCATTGGATGAGTTGGAATCATGTTGGGAATGTTGATTTAATGTTGAATTGGATTTAATTGGATTGAACCAAATCGGACATAAAATTACCCACAAAGCCGAGACTTGTAGCATGTAAATGGGTTTGATTTTTGTTAAAATGTGTTGGACATGTTTAATGGAATGAGCATGATTAATTAGGCTAATTAGTGTTTTGGAAATATTGATTTGGGTAATTAATTATGTATTACACTTAGTTTAATTAAATATGAAATTTGGAATTTTTTTTTTTAATTAATGGGCTTAAATTGGATTGGGCTTTAAAAGTTGTAAATGGGCTTAATTGGCTTGGTTGTACCAAGTTAGGTTTAGGCTAAATTGGTTGGATCCAATTGGGCCCAAAACCGTTCCATAAAGTCCAAATGCGACTAATGGACCTTAATTTTTTAATTGGGCCTAATGGGCCTAAATTGATTTCTAGGCTTATGGGGTTCTCCTTGATTGGGCTTTGGTTATTGGGTTTGACCCAAGTTGACCAAAAGTCCATGCCTTAAGAAATTAATTAAAAGCCCATTGGACTTTAATTAAATTAACATTGGATGTTAATCGGGCTTTGAGACCCGTAACGATTAATTTGGAATTTAAGTCGTAAAGGTTCATTAATAAAGTGTAATATTTAATTTGGAATTAAATAGTGATTAGTATTAAATACAAATTAAATTGGATTTAATGTTGTAGTTTATTTAATTCAAGAATTCGTACTTTGAGTACTTATTCGCAAAACGAGTTTGACTCGCGCAAAATCAAATCGTTGTTTGAACATTGGATGGTCATTAATTATCAGATTAATTAATTGGATTAGATTGATTGATAACATGCTTGTGTGAATACATGGTTGCGATGCATGAATAATGTATATCGGATGGATATTAGATGGGTGGGGCAATTTTGGAAATTGTTGTAATAAATTTAGAATTTATTAATTGGACCTGCGTGTCCAGCCTATTACCCTCTTACTCTATGTATTTCTCTTCTCACCTATTCCCCTCAATGTAAATGAGGTTTCTTTAGAAGTGTAGTGTAACGGGTAGAAGTAATACTTGTGCTAGCGGG
Organism: Zanthoxylum bungeanum; assembly: GCA_019454045.1. NCBI lineage: Eukaryota > Viridiplantae > Streptophyta > Magnoliopsida > Sapindales > Rutaceae > Zanthoxylum > Zanthoxylum bungeanum. Next base: position 9,136 of record SKCR01047943.1, on the reverse strand, counting down.
AGAGAGGAATGGAGAGATTTGATCTAGGATCAATGTTAAAGTATCCATCCGCATATCATTATTATTTTATTTACGCGCCTTATTATGTGTTTAGAATGCATGTTTAAGGGTGTATGATGATGAGACCTTAACAAAGATAATAAATTGGTTGCCATTTGCACGCGAAAAACCCTCACAAAATATTAAGCGTTTTTCCTTCCATTGAGTGATTCTTACTCAAGATCCAAGACTGGCATTGGTTTGTTGGCCAAAGTCAAGACCTTTGTCCGTCGAGGATGTGTTTGAATCACGAGAGCTTTGTTCCATATCGGTGTCTTGTCCAAGTTGTGGTTTGTTGGCCAAAGTCAAGACCACTTCTTGTCCATCGACATTGATTACGAAGCTTTCCATGGTCAATGGGTTCCGCTTAACTGGGATCACTAAGTTTGTTGTGCCAAAGCCAAGGCTTAGTTGATTCAGAGGAAAAAGGTTAGGTAATATATTGGATATATTGGCATATATAAGATATATGTTTCGGACTTGGATGTCCCCCTACTGGATCTAGGAATTGGATGGGATCCAATTGATCTTAGAGATCTACCTAGTTAATTATCATACAATTTGTTGGCCAAAGTCAAGATTGTGTGTTATTTAACGGGATCCTAGCCCACTAGGAAACACGGTTTCCCGAGTACTCACAGAGGGTTAGAGGCTCGCCGAAAAATAGTGGGAGGCAAGTATTAAATTTGCAATATTCGTTTAATAACTTGCCATACGCGCTCATTTCAAATTCATTCGTCGTAAAATATTATTAGTTGGACTAATATTTAATGTTGTTTTAATAAACAGTTGGACTGTATTCAAACTATTTCTTATAGTTGATTTTATAATTGGATTATAGTAATCAATATAATTGAATTAATCAATTAAATTATAGTTGATTATATAGTTGGACTATAGTAATCATTATATAGAAAGTACCTAAATCGTTGATTAAATAGTTGGACTATTAGAATCAAGATAAATTGAAAGATTAGTGTTTAAACATAATCCTGGTGAAAATTATTTAAACGACTTTAATTTTCAAATTGGGAATAAAATCAGGATGGTCCTGAAAACTAATAAGTTACTTTATTTGATAAAATAACATATTAGGCCTAAGCCCGAGTTAAGCAAATAGTAGAGCATGATATTTGGAATATTCATGTGATGATAACTTTAGTGCTTAATCCATTAAGCTTGCCAATAGACTCCTTAATTTCTTAATCAGAACTAAGGATTAGATCCTTAAAGTATGATAATGAAATTGAAGGATCTTCATAGATCTATTCTTAGATCTTAGAAGTACTAATTTGCAATAGTAAACTCTTGGAGAGTTAATGGCTTCTCAAGGAGACAAAGCCAAAGTTTGCAATAAGGCAAGAAGCGCAAGGCGCACCTTACTTCGATATTCTAGAAGGCCAGGCTTGGCCAAAGGCTTCTGGTGTGGAAAAAGGCAAAGGCAAAATCATTATAATCTTCTGGGAAGATAAAGGACATATCCCAAAATGTCTGCCTAATTGTGGCAAACGGGATCGCGGAAGCGTGACTGCCGTTTGGACAAAGCAGACATGAAGGAATTGAAGACGGGCAAGGCTCTGACTTCAAATATGTTTGTCATAATTATGTTCACTACTAGTATTAAAATTGGATTTTAGATACTTAGTGTGGTACATAAATATGTACTGATGTGCAGAATCTGCTATGAGCAGGATACTGACTTCAGTTGAGATTAATCTGCGAATTGGAAACGGGACGAAAGTCGCTGTTTTAACCGTAGATACCTAAGTTTAGGAACTACCCTTCGGGTGTGTACTTAAATTAGGAAACTGTTAAAATGTAACTAGTTTGACTAGATACATTATCTCTATATCAGGGTTTAACCCGTTGCGGGTATACCTTTATATTCTAGAACACTAAAGTGTTTTTATTATATAGATGATATTGAGATAAACACATTAGATGTGAATAACAGTATTTATATTTTGAATATAAATAAATCTCAAACATATAACATGACAAACAAATAGCTCAAACTGATTTGATCAGAAGAGACTTATAATGGGCATTGTTGTCTGGGACACAATTAAACAAGACTCGTATATCCACACTTTTGAAGAGTGGGTACTAGGACAAATTTGATTCCATTCAAATAATGTCTACGAATCTAGTTTATTGGCAAAGTGCCTAAAAACTATTTACTTGGTAAAAGTGCAATGCCACCGATCTGTTAGCCCTAGTTCATAGTGAAGCAAGTGGGCCCATATCTAGCTAGGCTAGAGGTGGATATGAATATTTCGTGACCTTTACGGATGTGGCATCGCGTTATGGTTATGTGTTTCTTTTGAAACACAAATCGGAAACTTTAAAGTTTCGACACGAAATAGACAAACAGATCGGCTAAAGTATTAACCGTCACGGTTAGACCATATGAAAATACTTAAGCAATAAGTTTCTCAATACTTGAAAGAGTATAGTATTCTTTCAATGAGGACTCCTCCGGAACACGTCAATTTGACGGTGTGTCCGAACTGAAACCGAATTTTGTTGGACATGATAAGGTTAATCATGAGTCGCTCTGAGCTACCATTTCCTTCAACGGATACGCAAAACAGTGCAAAACTTATTTAGAATAAGGTTCCATAAAAATCTGTTTGACAGATTTCATATTAGATATGAACAGGAAAGAAACTGGGTTTCTCATTCCTGAAGATTTGGGTATGCTAGGCATATGTTTGGATGATACCAAACTAAAACCCAAATCGGATAAGTGCCAATTGTAGGTTATCCTAGGGAACCAAAGTATAGTACTTATACAACTCACTAGAGAACAATGTAATTGTTGCTCGCCATGCGGTTTTCCTAAGAGGAATACCTATATGCAGTGGTAAGTGGGAGGAAAGTAAAACTCGATGAAAATCGGAGTAATACTATTCCAGGCACCGATTCCTTAATGGAACACAAATAGTTCATCAAGGATGAAACTATACCAATAATCTTCGAATACACAAGAACCACGTAAGTCGGAGAGAGTCAGAAAACAACCTGGGGTATGGGTTTCTGATCTCACCTCATAAAGATGTCAATCTTATTGAGGAATACAACTGACTACGTATGAGGAAGTGATACAAGGTATCGACTCCCTATTATGGCAAAGTGCCATGAGTCCGAAATGGATTCCATGTATATCAACTATGTTTGGATACTAGTTGATGTACCGCAAGGCATTGTGCCTACTAGTACTATATAAGTCTTCAAGGAAGACATACATGGAAGGCAACATACCAACGTACTAAGCTAGGCTTGTAGCGAAAAGGTATCGTTATCAACATTGTGTCGATTACGACGAAACCTTTTACCTGTTGCCACGGTAAATCCATTTGGATAATGCTTGCTAATGCTGCATGTTTCATTTATGAAATATGGCAGCTGAATCCAAAACCGTTTTCCTTAACGGAAACCTTTTGGAGGATGTTTACAACATCCTGACGGTTTTGTCGTACCAAAACTAGCAAACAAGGTTTGCAGGTTATTCGATCCATGTATGGATTGAAGCAAGCATTGGGTTCTTGGAATTATCGTTTTGATGTAATCATAATGGTTTATGATTTAATTCAAAACAAATGATTCTTGTGTATATAAGAGGGTTAGTGGGAGCGCACTGACAGTGAATGTCCTATAAAATAATGATAATATATGTCATTTCTTGGAAATGATATTCCCATAATACAATCGGTGAAAGCTTGGCTTTCATGAAAATTCTCCGTAGAATTCTTGGGAGAAACAACCTTTATTCTAGGAATAAAGATCTACTGGGATAGATTTAAAGTTGTTAACACTCTCCGAGAACTCGTACATTGAAAAATGTACGCGACCTGGTGTCTCATACGCTTTGAGCATATGGAGTCACAATCAGGCCAATCCAAGTGATAGTCACTGGATTGATGTTAAGAACATCCTTAGTATCTTAGAGAACTAAGGATGTGTCTTATACTATGGAGAATGAGAACTTGAAGTGACTGGGATCACTGCTGCAAGTTTCCTAAACCGAAAAACGACTATAAGTCGTAACAACGGTACTATAAAGTTTGAATAACGGAACAGTGAGCTGGAAATCTTCCAAGCAAGATACTGTTACCGAATAAACAACAAATGCGGGTTATTGCTGCAGCTGAGGCAGCAATAGAAGCCATTTGGGTCGATAATAATCTAATTAGATTAGATATAGTTCTGTTAGCAGCTGAGCTAGGCTTCAGCACAGGCTAAAGAATTAATGGTCTCATCAACGATCCAGATACATACTTCGATTATTCATCTGATTCGTTCGGATCATACATCGTGGCGATGTGATGATCGTATAAATCGCATCAGATGATAATCATGCAAATCCGCTGACGAAAGCTTTTCCTCAGCAGTTTGAGCGAACCGTACATAGTTCGGGTGTAGGACACTCGAGTGACTGGCTATAGGCCAAGTGGAGATTGTTGGACAGTTATGACCCATAGCGTCACTATTTGTACAGATCATGGTGTTGTTGTACAAATTAACTATGTGACAAAGGAATTGCTCTCTTATCATTTCATTTGTGATTAGATCACCAAGATGTATAAATGATAGGAGGTCCTTATGATTAGTTCCTGGATTGAGATGATATGAGACAGTATCAATCCACGAAGGATAATCATTAAATATCCCTAGTCAGAGTATTATCGAGATTGGACATCGATAATGCGTAAAAGACTAGTATTACACTTGTGCGCGTTGTGAGGGCATAACACATAGTTCTCATATATTTGGGTATAGGATACTCATGCAAGTGTAGTAGGAGGTTGTGTTTTACCGATGGTACGGGAAACAGCTTCGCTCTGGATAGACCCCTCGGAATTCCATTGGTAGTATGACTATGTGTCTATGGAAGTCCGAATCAGGGTAGGTGTATTTGGTCTTAACCTGAGACTTGCACCGCTAATACTTGCGACAATCAATATACTTTGGTTTTGGTCGTCCAGGGCTTTAACAGGTTCTGTGTACGCCTCTGCTGGGTATATTGAGAATCGTAGTGTGTTGGGTGTGATGTCAAGACGGAAGTATCACTCCAGTCATAGTGGAGATGATGTCACGTAGGATACGGAACTGGTTCTCTTATGTACTGCAGTCATCGGGATAATATGACTAGGTCATGTTTATCCGATTATAGAGACTAGTTACCAGAGATCCGATATGTGCTTCGTACGGGGCAGACACAATTCCAGCCCCAGGCCTAGCACGTGACATCCGATACTGGATCGAAATACGCAATACTACGTATACTACGCCTGATATAGATCAATATTCCTGTAAGGATATTTCTGGAGAATTGGGTAGGCATGGCGCTTTGCTAGAAGCCAACCTTGTCTTGTAAATCGGTACAAACGTAGTACTAGGTACTTACGTGTTCGGATAGTCCGACGACCGGATTTACTGCCAACATATCCGGGGATCTCATGGGTCGCTTCCCGAAGATTCACCGATGACGTATGACTCGCACTTTATTAATCTGGGATTAATTAGATGAGAGAGAAAATTAATCTGGGATTAATTACGGAGATATTTTATCTGGGATAAAATATCATTTAAAGAGATTAACGATTAATTTGGAATTAATCGATAAAAATAATATATTCGATATATTATACGAAATTGGATTTCGACGCGGAATTGAAATTAGATTTTAATTCGGGCGAACGAGTTAATTTAGAATTAATTCGTTAGCGACGTGAATAGTGATTTTGCTAGGCATAATTAATTAATTACGTCGCAACGGAAAATTCGTTAATTTGGAATTAGCGAACCCAGCCCGGGAGTGTTTGCGAGCCATTCGCATTTCGAATCGAAGTGCGGCCCGCAAGTCACATCAAGCGTCAAATCAATCGTCATCAAGTGATAGATGTCTTTCTTTTGAGTGATTGACACCACGTCACTATTCTGATTGATGGTGGTAGTTGCAAGCTTTATTGCTTGACTTTTGGAAAGAGAAAATTGGTAATTAATTTTGGAAATTGAATTTGTGTATTAGATACACAAACCTACCACTCAACCAACAACACTCTCTCTTCCTCACTTCATCTCTCTCACACACGCTCAATGGGCTGAAAATTCTCTCTTTGTTTCTGCCTCACTGCCGAGATAATGAGAAGTTCCAAGTGATTTTTGTGGCAAAAATCACCAAGTGCTAGCACACAATTGGGTCAGTGATCACGTGAGGTGATAGGGAACCGCACATGTGAGCATGGAATTTCAACACAAAGCTTGGAGCTTGATAGAGATCCATGGCCGAATTCGAGGAGCTAAAACTGCAGTTTGCCGTGACACCTAGGAGGGTTCAAAGGCTTAAAAAGTTTTGTTCTTCGACGCATCGCTCAACCGATCATTGTGAGTATTCCACGACTTCCTTTGATGTATTCGCATGTGTTTCTTGCTTGTTATTCGATCCTTGGGACCGTAGAATCCAACACGGTCGTTATAAAAACGATAATTAGTAGGTTCCCAACCAATTTATGATATAATCACAATTCCTTGATCATTGGGTTGGGCAATCAAACATGCCATAGCTTATGGTAGTCCTTGTGGACACCCAATCTTTGCCACTAAGTTATAAGAACCACGCTAAGGGTCGCTGGCGTCTTATGACTCAGAAAAGTCAAACATTGTCAATAGTACGATTTAGGGACAAATTGGTATTGGTCAGTCTGGTAAAGCCTAGTCCTGCCAATACGGTTTAAGCCCTTTGGGTCTATACTTTACAATGGGACATAAATTTTAGACTTAAATTATTATTAAGGATTTTAGCAAGTTTAAGTGAATAACTATCAAATGGATTCCTCCATTGAAAATTCCCAAGATGGAGGGTGGAGCGAACTCTCTTAAATACCCTTACCTCTTAGGCTTTTATTGCCTTGGTGACAGGAATAAACAATAGATCCTCCAAATTAGTCCAACACTTTAAATATGCTTTAAGGTAAGCTGTGATATAATGATTATCTAGATGTCTTCACAGCTTTTCCTTTTGGCTATAAAAAGATAGTTAGTGGAGGAAGACACCAAATCATTATCTAACTCTAGTAATACATTTGGTTAAATTAATTTTAGTTTGGAAAGTTTTATTAACGCCTTGGTCCCACCCCACTTGTATCTTTTATAATGTCTTTTATTATAAACAAGTGATTTATATTTATTAGCCTTAAAGGTAATAAATCTCTAAGTTCATCACGGAATAATTACTTAGCTAAGGGATAAGCAATACACTCTCTATTTCCTTAGAAAGTCTCTAGATGCTTGCACCCTAAAATAATCATGCCAATTCTAATTATACATAGAATTATCAAGCATATGAGTTTTAATATGTTGGAATTATTTTAGGCATTAAATAACTTTGTTTAATATTTAATTATGATATTGCATTTTATTTTAATCAAATAAATTTACTATTCACATTTTTTTACAGATGCGTGAACTTTAAATGCAATTTCCCAATTCAAATCTTAACCAAATCATGCAAAACTTGTGCCTAAAAGTAAGTTCAGGGTGTTAGCTTTCCAACGACCTTTTACACACCCAATTTCGAGTTCAAATGAGAGAGAACTAATCCAAACAAAACCTTGCTCTGATACCACTGTTGGGAAGCGGCCGCGAGTGCGCAGCGGAAAATGAAAACAAAATTATGATGCCGCAATCCATTTGCCCAAGACCCATTTGTTTTGATTGTTCTACAAGCCTAGGCATGTTACTATATATTCTAAGAATAAAAACTCATAAAACATGCAATAAACATAAACTTAAACATGCTAACTATCATAAGAACTCTAATTAAAAATAAAGAAAGAAAAAGACTTACTTGAACCGAAGACTCCTCCAGTCCTCCCTCTAATCTACAAGCTTTTCTCGAACTCAACAAGCTCTTCCACTTTCCAAAGAGCCACCCAAGTGTGTGGCCTCCAAAGGTGCACACACCAAAGCCAAAACTCAACAGCAAGACTACGCCTTGAGTGCACAGGTATTTTTCCCTTGGTGCTAGCCTAGGCAAATACCTCAAAACTTTTAACTTGAGATTCCTTTAGTCAATTAGAGTTAAGGATCCTCAAAATCAGTGGCTTACTCTTAAACTTTAGAGTTCCTCACTTATATAAACCCAATATATGAAAGGTTTTGGTGTAAAAATTTATAAATAATTCTTTGGGTTTATATAGGTGCTATAACGACAACAAAATTAATTAAGAATCTGATGTGGGATAAATGCTAATTAAATCATAGCCATTGGATCTTAATATAGTGGTTTAATGAGGTTATAAAACCCTAATAAGAGTTTGGGCCGAATTAGAATTCAAAACAAATAACAAATAATAAAAAAAAACGCAGATTTTTTTTTCTTATTCATTTTTCCAATTCCCAAAGTGCCCCTATCGTCATTCACCAATCCCTAAGCCACTTTGGAACCTCATAAATGATTTGTTCAATAATTAAACACATTGAACCATTTATGAACAATTCCTACAGCAATCATATATGTTGTTAAATTTGTACTGTGCATTGTTAACCATTGATTTCGACTTGTTGTGTGTGACCTTTTGGGATCCCCTCAAGTTGGACATGAAATGAATCGTGATAATTTAATCAAACATAAATTATCCTCCTATCAGATGGTCGTTCGATTTTAATGACCAAGGTTGACATCTAGCAACATGCCAATGCCCCCAAATGAGAAGGAAAGATATATATACCCATTATGTATGCGATTTACATATGATACGGTCTCTCACCTCACTGTATCCCCACCGTTTGACCTAGAATATGGAAAGTGTCTACCCATATAGTCAAAGATATGATGTTGATAGTGTCATGAATCGTGCTAACCCAAGAATCTCACATGATTCTTCCGCTGCGGCCACAGTCTCAAGAAATGATCACATATATCAACCCGTGAACTGGAATACTATTCTTATAAGAAAATATTATCCGAGAGAGTGGCGTATCTCTGTTTTATCTTTACAAACTTCATGTGTTTAAACAAATGACCCAATCATACCCTTATGACCGAATCTTTTGAACCGGAAGGAGAATGTCAAAGTTATTTGATCCACAC
>SKCR01047942.1:0-40861 GCA_019454045.1 Zanthoxylum bungeanum | reverse complement strand
TTATTAGTGGCCAATTAATAAGAAGCATTAAGAACTAGACTTAATAAATAAACCAAAACATCACACAAGACATAAGAAAAATCAACTTATTAAATCATTAATATTGGTTTTCAGCACAACCCTAGACAACACATTTAGTTACAATACATACCTAGGAGTACTAAAGACATAAATAAATAAAATGTCATATAAACAAGTTGAAAGCTAAATAGTAAGAATTACAACAACGAAATAAAATGTCGGGGTTAGGGGATCCACTTTTAGTATTCCAAATCTAGAAATCTCTCTTATTATAATATATAAATTTGCATTATATTACCAACCGATCATATAGACGGTATCTAATTAAGTCAGATTTTAATTAATTCCAACCGACCATAAAGGCGGTATCCAATTAAGTTAGGTTAAAATTAATTTAATTAAGTCGAACCAACCATAAAGGCGGTATCCAATTAAGTCTGGTTTTAAGATAATTTATATATTATAAATAAGGGAGATTAATATAAATTATCATAATAAAAGCTTCACATTTCACCCCAGCAGAAAGAAGTTACCTACTCATGCTTAAATAAAAACACACACAATTTTATTGCTAAAAAGAAAATACAAGAAAGCTGAAAATAAACAAACAAGATATTATCTTCTTAGTATTCTAAGAAATTCCCCAGAGGAAAGTATGAATTTTCCTTCTTATTTAGGCCTCTATTTATAGGCTCACAAAACTATGCGCGTCGCGATGCACCAAGTCTTCTGCATTGCGACGTGAGCTACAGTAGATGGCGGCTGTCGGCAGACTGAATTATTATATCGGCGCCGCGATGCAGAAGTCTTGTACGTCGTGACGGGTGCTACAGTGATGTTGCAGTGATGATGCAAATGATGACGTGTGTTGAAAGATGAATTTTTGGCCCGGAGTCGCGACGCGTTGAGGGTTGGGCGTCGCGACCCGTGAATAGTAAACTTCCCATTTTGTCATTTTCATCTGTTTTTCGCCGTTTTAGCCCTAATTTGATTCCAATGAATCCTGGTATTTTATTTATCTACAAAATAAACACAAACACATCAAAACGTTCATAAAACTCGAGAAACTATACAAAATATTAAGTAAAATGGGCGGTAAATATTGATATATTTTCCGCTCATCATAACCAAAAACCTAACATTTTGCTAGTCCTCGAGCAAAACAACAAAACAAAATAAAATAAAAAATTTTAAAATAAATTAACCTAAGCCATTTTCATATGGATCACGGTTGCATTTAGCATATGCAACAAGTCTTTAAACCCCTAGGTGTCCCTAATGGACGAGTTGTAACCTCGTGAGGGCTTACAGCGACGATACCCACAAGCGTCATCAAATGTACAATCAATCACACAAAACAAAATAAAAATATAAACAAGTTAGTAACTAAACAAGTGAAATTCTTATCCAAGTTAATAGTTGTTTTCTTTCTTCCTAAATTACCAAATAAGTAAATTCTCCGATTATTTTTTTTTACCATTCTCCATATACACAATAAACAAAGTATTAAACAATTCATTGTACCCACAATATTCATAATTGTAGTTGAAAAGAGAGTAATATTTTTGTCATAAAATTATATCCGAACTCATACTTTTTTTGGCAATGGATTTTTATGTACAATTTTTTTGAATAAGATCTTCAATCCAAGTAGCGAGCTTTGGGTCAGTAATTCCCAAACCAGTTGGCTTTAGGGCACTAGGTATTAAGACACCCTTACGGACTAAATTGGTCGGATCTCAGATGTTAAATGCTCTACCATTTAACGTGAACAGTCACTGCTTACATTGTGGATTTGCTTATCTATGTATGTGTTGCGTCATTCATCATGCATCAGGTCATGTCCCATTCGAACGCGTTCTCAAACGCTATATGAACGTGAACCTTCTGTTTCCCATTCGAACGCGTTTAGGAACACTACTCGAATGCACATGCATTTTTTTTCATCAGGTCTTGTCCCGTTCGAACGCGTTCTCGAACGCTATACGAATGCGAACCTTCTGTTTACCGTTCGAACGTGTTTACTAATGCTACTCGAACGCGCACGTATTTTCTTTGTTTTATCATGCATCAGGTCTGGTCCCGTTCGAACGCGTTCTAAAACGCTACAGGAACGCGAACCTTCTGTTTACCGTTCGAATGCGTTTACGAACGCTACACGAACGCACATACACTGAACTGAGTCATTTTCATCACATTTCATGCATGATCGCTTCTTAGGTGATTTTTTTATATTATGTAATTAACCATGCCATTCCATTATTGACACTTTTGCTGTTATCATCCATTTGTATTCCCGCATTCATCTATTTGATGTGTTCGCAAGACTGTGTTCAAGCATGATTAGGTATTTAGGATGTTACTTGTTTCTCAAGCATGATTTAGCCATTATTATGTTATTCCTCTATGCATGATCTTGTTATCTCCTTTCGTAATAGGTGTTTCTTTATGTTTATGTTTAGGTTGTTATTTATTTTTCGTGTTTGATGATTCAACATGTTTATGAGATTATTGTGTGATATCGTATGTTTGCCGTTATGATGATTTATTTTATACATGCGAACTTAGGAATATATTATCCTTGGAGATATATGTTGCTTAGGCTTGGTTAGATTATTGCACAAATCATATCATTACAAGTGGCATAAGTAAGGGCCCATTCTGAACCCAACGGTTTGAGGTCTTCCCTTGCGAGGGGTGAGTGCGGCCTTAAATCATTTTCCCGGTTCACTCCGGGTGGTGACTCCATGTTATTTATCCGATTTAGTTCCCCCGTGGGCTACTCCGTACTCCCAACCGGGCCGCGAGCCCGGGACAGCGTCGCCGATTTCTGTGTCCTACACCTTCCTTGTTAAACAAACAGTTCTCCCCAAGATTCTTTTGATTTCTCTGTTGGAAACTTCAACCTGACCACTTGACTGTGGATAGTAAGCAGTGGAAACTTTATGAGTAACTCTATATTTGGCTAGGAGAGCATTAAAGTATTTGTTGCAGAAGTGTGTTCCACCATCACTGATGATTGCTCTAGGTGTTCCAAAGTTAGTGAAAATATTTTTCTTGAGGAAATGTAAAACTACTTTAGAATCGTTCGATGGTAGTGCTGTTGCTTCAACCTATTTGGAGACGTTGTCTACTGCAAACAGAATGTACAGGTTTCCATTTGATGGAACAAAGGGTCCCATAAAGTCAATCCCTCATACATCAAATATATCCACTTCGAGAATGTTTTGAAGAGGTCATTCATTTCTCCTCGAAATATTTCCCGTTCTCTGGCACCTGTCACATTGAAGAACAAAGAAATGAGCATCTTTAAACAAGGTAGGCCAGAACAAACCTGATTGCAGCACTTTGGCTGCGATTTTGTTTCCGCTGAAGTGTCCGCCATATGGTGATGAATGACAGTGCTGCAGGATACTACTGATCTCCTCTTATGGTACAGAATGATGTATTAACTGATCAACACAATGTTTGAATAGGTACGGCTCATCCCAGACATAGTGCTTGACTTATTTGAATAATTTCTTTTGTTGCTGATGTGTCCATTCCAATGGCCATATCCCCGATACTATGTAGTTTACATAGTCAGCATACCATGGGATTTCTTATTACTTGATGGAAAACAACTATTCATCTGGAAAATTTTCTTTAATTTACAGCTCAGTGTCATTTGTACCTCCATTTTCGAGCCTTGACAAGTGATCCGCCACTTGATTTTCTGTCCCATTCTTGTCTCGGATATCCACGTCAAATTCTTGCAGTAGAAGCACCCAACGAATCAATCGAGGCTTGGCATCTTTCTTTACGATCAGGTATTTAATTATTGAATAATCTGTGTAGGCCACCACTTTAGGACCCAGCAAATAAAGCGAAATTTATCAAAAGCAAACACAACTGCGAGCAACTCCTTTTCAATTTTTGTGTAGTTGAGTTGTGTTTCATTCAAAGTTTTGCTGGCGTAGTAAATAGTGAGAAAAACGTTCGCCTTATGTTGTCCTAAAATTGCACCTACAGAAATATCACTAGCATCCCACATCACTTCAAAAGAAAGCGTCAAATCTGGTGCTACTATGAAGGGGGTAGAGACCAACTTCTGTGTCAAGATCTCGAAAGCATTGGGGCATTCTTTGGTGAAGTGAAAATGCAAGTTTTTCTCCAACAGGTTGCACAGAGGTTTGGCAATCTTTGAGAAATCTTTGATAAATCTCCGGTAAAATCCTGCATGCCCAAGAAAACTTCGAATCCCTTTGACGGATGATGGTGGAGGTGTAGGCACTGTATTTTTGCATAAAGCCCAATGATGAGCCTCGTATGGAGGCACTACCCGAAGAGTTGCGGAAGTCGCAGGAAACGAATGTCAGAAGGGAAAACTTTAAAATTAGCACCTTATCGGATTTGAACTCAATAACTAGCCTCGGGTTCGCTTAGTCTTCCCTTAGTCAATCTCTATTTTAAACCTTAGCCTCGGGCCAAAACCCCTGCAATCCATGAAAACCCATTTATCCTCAAAATACAGGCCCACACACCCACACCGCACAAAGCTCATACACTCATACACAAGGCCCACACGTCCAAGCCTTCCCAAATACAAAATATCTCATGCAAAACACATGTGTCAAATCCCTTGAAATCACCTTCCAAATTAGCAAAGATTGAAAATCCCTCAAACATGGAAAGAAAATCTTGACATACAAGGAAAAATAAGGGGGAGGGGGCTGCCACACATAAAAAATAATAAGAGAAGAAACCCTAGCAAGCACAACCAAAAACCCTAGCAAGCACAACTATAAAAAGACATCCAAACCAAACCCTAAGGTTCTTCCTCTCTCTGACACACACTCTCTCCTTTTGGCTTACACACTCACGACATCACAAGAATCATAGCTCTTTTCTTCTCGCCAAAAATAAGACAACAACATACAGTCTTCTCATCGGAAAAATTAAACAAAAAAATGCACCCTTTAACCAGCCCTTCACCAGCAACGACTACACCCTGACCAAAACAATTAATAAAACACAAAATCCTTCAGCCCAAGCAGCCCTCCACTGACACACACAACAACAAAACAAAATCAAACAAACCCCACCAAACAACAAACAGCCTTGACGTGAGCAGACCATAAACGTGAAACCTCATCAAGATCGTGAAAATAATCCTTGAAACACAAAGAAACAGCCCCTAAAATCCCCCTAAACAACCAGCAAACCAACCCAAAATAGTGCCAAAACCGAGACAAAAAATAGTATCAAAAACAACCAAAACCAAGACAAAAACAACAGCAAAACAGTCCCGAAAATAACCCAAAAATAGCAGTCCAAAATAGCAAAAACAGCGAGCAGAAACAGCAAACCAGAAAAATAGCAAGCTTTAATCCTTCCAGCCACGGCCTAACGCACTTCGAAGAAAACAACTTAAATTGTAAGACCTGAGGGCACCCTTTACTATATTTTATTTTGTCGTTCTGGACGCGGCATGCTTGGTTTGACGTGAAATACGTCCAGCCGGGCATGCGAAGGTCCTATATTAAAGACGACCAAATCTTTTGGTCACATTTTCTTTCTTTTATTTTTGTTATTCATCTTTCCATTTATTTACTGTTATTTATTATCCCGCATTTAGTTTCGTTATTTATCTTTATTTATTATCCCGCATTTAGTTTCGTTATTTATCTTTATTTATTATCCCGCATTTAGTTTCAGTATTTATTATTTCGCATTTATTTTTGGTTATTTTTTTTTTAGTCATCATTATCTATTATTTCGCATTTATTTTGTGTCATTTTTCTTTTTTATTTAGTTATTCGCTTGTATTGTCATTTTAATATTCCTCCTTTACTTTTACTTAGATTTTGCTATATTATTTCGCATCTATTTTTATGTCCGTTTACGTTACATTAATGATTGTGTGTATTATCCCTTGCGCTATATCAGATGGAAACCCAGACATAAATAACGTAGCTGAATCTGAATGGACGGTAGTGCGGTCTGTACTTGGGATACAACTCCACGTACCACTCAGGAAATATTCATATATGCGTGTTTATGTCATTATTGATGCTATTTTTTGTAAGAACGTTCGAATGCATTTTCGAATGCAACTTGAACACAAGCATTCTACATCACTCCGTTCGAAAGCTATACGAACGTGAACTCTCTGGAACACTTCGTTCGAACGTGTATATGAACGCTACACGAGCGTGCACACACTGGACAACCTCTTTTTTTTATATTTTATGCATTCTCGTCTCTTTAGTTATTTATTTTGCATTATGTGCTTAATTCTTTGTATTTATTATTAACGTTTTTTATTGTTCTTATAATTTATATTATCGTACTTCTTTATTTAATATGCTTTTGGAACTCTGTATTTACTTTTATTTATATTCATGTTTATGGGTGTGCAAATTTGTGTGTTTTTTTGAAGTACCTTGCATGTGCTGGATAAGACTTGGTTATACCATTGTGTGAACCAGTCCATTATACTGGCATAAGTAAGAGACCATTTCGAACCCAAAGTTTTGAGGTCTTCCCTTGCGAGGGGTGAGTGCGGCCTTAAATCATTTCCCAGTTCACACTGGGTGGCGACTCCTTTATTCTCCGGTTTAGTCCCCCGCGGGCTACTCCGTACTCTCTACGGGCTGCGAGCCCAACAATATCGTGGTCGTCGAGCATCATAGGCATAACGGTAAACCCCACTTTGCTCCTACAGATGGTGACTCCACTGGGGATAGAGAATCGGCCTCATAACAATGTCTTGCAGTGTCCGTGGCTTTGGCTTTGGTTACCGAAGTGTGGGACACAGAAACTGGGTGACGCATGCTGTTCTAGGCTCGCGGCCTAGATGGGACTATGGTTTCTCAGTAGTTTAGTTTAAGTTAGGTAGGTTAATCTTGATATTAGTAAGATAAATATTAAGTCCATATGGGTATGATATCCGACTTTTTTCACTGTATTACTTGAGCGATACGTGCGCTCGCATGCTAAATTTATAAAATCGCGATCACTATCATGAAGATTCGAATACCTAAACACTCACATGGGAAGACATTTCCTTTCTACGTGTGCATCGGTCCACACCCAATAAATATTTAAAGATAAAGATTGTAAGAGGTTTATGATATACATGGTATTAAAATCTAGAGGATCTAACATAAGACAACAATGTTATCTCAAGGATAATGACCACTACTATTAAACTCGAAAAAATCACTTATAGATAGATATCTTCCATGAGTAATTCAATATTCATTTTCTATTAAACACATTCATGTCTAAACGAGCTTCCCAATCCATCGTCTATTGAGAAAAACTATCTGAATCCATTCAATCTCACATGTTTACAAATCGACCTATTAAGTAAACTATCAACAAGGAATATTCTTTGAGAATACGCTAGATAGTGATATCTTTCTATGTAAATTACAACTTTATAACCATATCACAACAATAAGAGTCTCTGACTATTCATATATTTATCTAAAATAATTTAGACTGGTTAGGGTCTGTTTGGTATTGTGTTTTGACCTGTGGTGAGAAAACAAAACTGTATTTGGGTCAAAATATAGTTTTTAAGTTTTTAGTTAACAATGAAAAATTGTGATTACTAATCGGAGTTTTTTTTTTCAAAAAATGAATTTTGCAAAATCTAAAAATTTTAGTATTTCCCCACCATTAAATATTAAAATTACGCATCACAATTATTTTTTTAACCATAAATCAAAAATTCATAACACAATTTATAAGCCACCGTAGTTCATCACATTTTTCTAATCGCAACACCAAATAGAGCCATAAACAGTTGAGACTAATAATGTATGCATTATAGAAGCATTAATACCATATAAATTGAAAACAATGAATAGAAAATGAGGTTGCTGTATTAATAAAACTGTTTCACAAATACAAAATAGATTGTCACTTGAGAAACCAACTCCAACAATACACTGGATAATCTCTCACATCAAACTCTACAGGCAAGAAATTCGCATAGCTCTTCTAACGCCTCTGAACCTCCTGAATCTTTGTTGGATGTCTCTAATTTTCTTAGTGGTCTCCTGGATCAACTCTGGCCTAAGAGTAACATACTTCACGGACTCTTTCTAACACAAAGGCAACCTATACAGCCTGCCATTTAATGCCTCATATGGGGCAAGACCCTAGCTGGTAATTATGCTGTAAGCAAACTCCACCAAAGGAAGGTGGTCACAATAACTTCTAGCATAGTCTCTGACATGGATTCAAGATTTACATTAAAGTTTGGAGAATTTTATATAAAGATTTAGGAATAAAACTTAATCTTAGTACATCAATCACCTTGAGGACCATTTAGATCTTGGAAGACATATTGACCCGCTTCACTAGCTAGTAAGATATTGTCTTCTTTGACAACTCAATGTGGTTCAATTCCGAAGTCTTCGCCCCTCAAGATATTGTTCTTGGTAGACCAAACCCACCAGAAAAATATCATACCAGTTAAAAGAATTCATTAGTTACAAGCTTATCCCAACATCCTTCCCAATTGACATTGGATGTCAAAATCTTTCTCATTAAGATCCAACATCCTTGTGGCCGTGATCATCTGGTATTTCTAGCTAGTTGAGAGTGGCTATGATAGTAATCTTGATAATTATAATATTATAAATTATGATAGCTGTTCTTTTTCGCATGATAATTTTTATACTATAAAGATTTGGTTAGTAAGAGAAATTTTAAGCTTTTTCATTAGAAAAAAACTTTATAAATAAAAACATTTCCTTGAATAACACTAACAACTTTTATGTGATAACAAATACAAGTTGCCAATTTGATTTACCACCTAGTTTTGTAGGGGCGGTTTCTTTTTCTTTCTTTTTTATTTATTTATTTATTTATTTTTATTTTTCTTAGAGTTCACTTTTATCGTTTGACACAAATAAATTCCCAACTTCTACGATTGAGGGCCTCTCCGAGCAAGCTATCAATTGGATGGTGAGAATCCAAGTTGCTTTGGAAACAGCTTTCTTACTGCGATTTTCCTCCCCGTGTGCAACATCCGGTCCTATAGATTTTTTTTCCTGTTATTATTTATTTATTTATAATTAAAAGGTAAGGTAGAGAAAATAAGCATCAACTCTTGATGTTTGACAAAATTAATTGAAATCCTCTTGATGTTTAAAAACTAAATAAAACCCTTATGCCTTCCAAAAATACTCTCTCTCTATAAAGCAATCAAGTAGGATTGCAATTGGGGACTTCTGACCGAGTATCATCTTGTCCCATCCCGATTACTACTTGGGATGAATAAATTGTCCCGAATCTTGATCGGTATTTTTAATTGAGACGAAAAATCATCTCGAATCCCGTACCAAATGGTGTGGGATCCTGAATCTCGATCATGTTTGCCTCTATTTGAGACTTTTGACAAAATTAGGGATTCGGATTCGGAAAAAAAATATCTCGAATTTCGGCCCAATTTTTTTTATTCGGGATGATATATCGTCCCGAATCCCGATTGAAATTTTCATCCATGACGAAAAATAATCTCAAATCCCGAACCAAGTAGGACGAGATCCCGATCGATATTTGGGATTTTCTACCAACCTTACTTTTAGGGGGTTTTGTTATAACAACATGTGTTTTGTTTAGTTTTTAAATATTAAAAGGGTTTCAATTAGGTTTTTCAAACATCATGGGTTATGCTCATTTTCCCGATTTAAGTATCTTAACTTTCACTTGCCGAATGAGAAAAGATCAAGTCTAGAAAACTAATAAAACTATGCTCAAACCTTATAAAATTAGTCTCGAATATAATAATTATCTAAGTTCGTTATTCAATCACGCACTTTAACAAATCGAACCCAAGATCTATTTTATAAAATATAGGTGTATTGATCAAGTGAGTTATCACTGAAAAGAAGAATTATTAAACTATATAGAGAGAGCGCCTTACCAATCAATTACATTTCCAAGTTCATCTTTTAAGCCAATAAATAAACATTTGAATTAGTTTTAATCATTTATGAAAAGAATGATTATTTTCTATATATTATACAATTGAAAAGAATAAAGCAATCAAAACATATTCATCTAATATAACTTTATTCCATCCTTCTCACACGCACTCTTCCGAAAGAGCTGCCTAACTCTAGCTTTAGCCTCACGCCTATACTCAAAATCTGCCATTTGAATTTGAGAGAGAAAATGATCCATCAACTTAAAAATGTGACCATTGCTGTTGGGTCAGTCTATATACTTTAATATTACTTTGATAACAAAAAGCTTGCTTCGCAATTGTGTGTACTCGGGGGGCAAGAAATTGCTTTCTGAGTTCTAACCATAATTTTCTAATATTAAAAAATATAAATTAACAGGAGACTTAGCTAAATGATGCAAATGATCTTTAAATTAACATTTGAATGAGCTTTAATAATTTGTAAAAAAAGAATGATGCAAATGATCTTAGTTGATTTCGTTGAATATGCACTTGGATTAGGCTTTACCCACCCATTATTACCTATGGAGACTTAGCTAAATGCACTCGATTTTTTTAATTTTATAAAGATTGATGAAGCACATGGGGTGGTGTACATCTCTTGGATAATTAATGTTTCACTATATGAAATCTTTAATCCGAGAGGTATAAAATATGAGTATTAATAGATTACACAATGATCTTATTCTTCTAAAGTATGATTTAACCTCTTATAAATTCTAATCACTCGCTATTTTATTATTATTGGATTACACTGCGAAAGCGGTTTCTAAAAATTCAGCGGTTAGCCCGTAAGTCCAAAATTTATCACCATAATCACAATTCTTAACAATTCAAAATTCTATTCTTTTTCCCCCAATCTATAGAGTTGAGTAAAATATGATATGAGATTGTAAATAGATTCTTTTCATATTTAGGATTTGTGTTAAATAAAACATCATCCATTTAGTTTTTTTTTTTTTTATTTATTTATTATTTAGTACGGTTAAGGTGATGATATGAGATTGTAAATAGATTCTTTTCATATTTAGGATTTGTGTAAATAAACTTTATCCATTTAGTTAATTTTTATTATTTAGTATGGTTGTTAAGGTGTTAATAGGTTATTATTGTAATATCGAGCAACCGCCACCACCATCATTATAAGCCTCCAAAGAACTTTAGGGGAAGATTGACCATGGTGCACCACTGTAAACGGATCAGCCATGTTCCTTTGAATTTCCTCTCTATATGCTTTCCCTTCTCGTGGCTTCTTGGTTCTTTGAATTTTCCATTGCACCACTATTATCGTAATAAAGTGTGAGTGGTTTATTCATATCTGGAACAAATTCTAGATCTCCCAAGAATTTTACGAAGGCAGACTGCTACCTTAGCTGCTTCACAAGCTGCTAATACTTAGCCTCCATGGTGAGTCAGTAATGCAAGATTGCTTTACACTCTTCCATATTATTGCCACACTACCTAGGGTAAATACTAATCTAGATGTTGATTTCCTTGAATCGACATCTGACTGAAAATCAGAGTCCGTATATCCCCTTAGGATCATATCCTCACCGGAATACACAAGCATATAATCTCTCGTTCTCTTAAGATACTTGAGAATATGTTTCACAGCCACCCAGTGATCCAATCCTAAGTTCGACTAAAACCTACTGACTACTCCCATTGTAAAACAGATGTCCGGTCACGTGCATAACATAGCATACATGAGACTACCAACTGCTGAGGCATATGGGATATGTCTCATTTCCTCAACATCTTGAGGTGTCTTAGGAGACTGTTCCTTTGAAAAATGAATTCCATGCCGATACGGCATGTTGCCTTTCTTAGAATTCTGCATCCCAAATCGCACAAGGATCCTGTCGATATAGGATACCTGAGACATAGCTAACAATCATTTCTTACACTCCTGAAATATCTGAATCCCAAGAACATAACTGGCCTCTCCCAAATCTTTCATTTGGAATTGGTTAGCTAGCCATGTTTTCACGTCCGATAATATCTTTACATCATTCCCAATGAGTAAAATATCATCGACGTATAAAATAAGAAAAACAACCTACTCATCAATGACGAGCTTGTATACACAAGGCTCATCAAAATTCTGCTCAAAATTATTAGACTTGATCGTGGTATCAAATCTTATATTCCAAGATCGAGATGTCTGCTTAAGTCAATAAATGGACCTTTGCAGCTTGCCAACCTTTTGCTCTTGACCTTGGGCTATGAACCCATCTGGTTGTACCATATAGATACTCTCATCAAGATTGCCATTCAAGAATGCAGTCCTGACGTCCATTTTCCAAATTTCATAGTCATAATATGTAGCAATGGATAGAATAGTGCAGATGGATTTGAGCATGGCTACTAGCGAGAAAGTTTCCTCATTGTCAACTCCATATTTCTGGGTATAACCCTTGGCCACTAGCCTAGCCAAGAAGGTTTGTACCTTCCCATCTGCTCCTCTATTCTTCTTGTAGATCCACTTGTGACCTATGGGTTTCACCCCATCATGTTGGTCTACGAGTTCCCAGACTGAGTTGGAGTACATAAACTTCATCTCTAGATTCATGGCTTTGAGTCATTCCTATTTAAAATCATCCATTGCACTACGATAGGTCAATGGATCATCTATACCATCACTGGATGCAACAACTTGTGCCTCTCCAACTCCAAGATAGCGATCAGGTTGTCGTATAACCCTCCCCATACGTCTAGGTGGTAGATAATTTTGATGAGCTTGCATCTGATGCTCATATGTCAAAGGTTTTATGTATTTTTCAACTGTCATTGACGATGATGTGCTGGTCGAACTAGCAAGTAACTCCTCGAGTAACACTTTACTTCAAGGTTTGAACTCCCTCATATAATCCTCTTCTAGAAATGTAGCATTTGTCGATACAAACACTTTGTTATCATCAGGACTATAGAAGAATCCACTCATAGTCTCCTTAGGATAGCCTACAAATAGGCACATCTGTGAACGTTGTTCTAACTTTGTAGTCTTATTCTTTAGCACATGTGCTGGACACCCCCCATATGCGGAAATGTCATAAACTAGTTTTACGACCACTCCACAACTCTAAGGTAGTCTTAGGAACAGACTTAGATGGAACTACATTAAGGATATGCATTGCAGTTTGTAATGCATATCCCAAGAACTAACTAGGTAATGAGCTATAACTAAACATAGATCTCATCATGTCTAGTAGGGTTCGATTTCTCCTTTCTGCAATACCATTTTTCTGTGGTGTTCCAGGTGCTGTGAGTTGGGATACTATCTCATGCTCAACTAAGAATTCCTCGAAATCTCTGTCAAGGTATTCTCCTCCACGATCTGATCGTCAAGTTTTGATTGTTTTACCTAACTGGTTCTCAACCTCAGCACGATACTCTTTGAACTTTTCAAAAGTATCTGACTTGTGTTGCATTAGGTAAACATACCCATATCTAGAATAATCGTTAATAAATGTGACGAAGTATTCATAACCACCTCGGGCTCTTACATTTATCGGTCCGCAAACGTCCGAATGTATTAGCTCAAGTGGTTGACTGGATCTTATGCCTTTTCCAGTAAAAGGTCTCTTGGTCATTTTTCCTTCTAAACAGGATTCACAAACTGGTAAAGTTCCGAGCTTTAACTGGTTTAAGGCTCCGTTCTTTATCATCTGTCTATCCGGCCAAGGTTGATATGACCAAGTCTAAGATGCCACATATATGTGTCATCGTGAGAAATCTTTTGCCGTTTAGTTTTAGGTTTCTCAACCTTAAACATTTCTGTGTTGAGCAGTGGGTTATATGTTAACAATCTTAAAAATATAAGTTATCTCCTAATTTCCTTTGCATATAAGTAATCCATTTTGAAATAATAACTATTATTATTAGATAAAATGGAAACCATCATGCAATAGTTTTTAAACAGAAATCAAATTTCTGTGAGAAAATAGGAATAAACAACACTTTGTTTAAATTCAAATAACTTTTATTTAAAAATTAAAAACTGATAACTCCCACTGTTTTACTGAAACAACATCCCTTGTCCCAACTATCATAGTAAAGTCACCTTTAATAAAGTGTTTACTTATATCAAGTAGTTGTAGCATTAGCCTTAGCCTTAGCATTCGCAGTTCCTCTCTTCTTCATCTTTGCGAATTCTTTAGACTTGGCAACATTTGCCTCAGTACTGGACTTACGAGGATCCACAAGCACAGACTCGTATAGGTGAGGTCATTAAGCAGCTGGGTCAACATAAAAGTCAACTTGTTCGTAACATAGTTGCTTTTAAACAGCAGGAAACTCTTCGGAAGAGTTTTCATAATCATGGTCACCTGGCTACGCTCGTCAATACGAGCTCTATGGGTTTCAGCAGTGTTGAGATAGGTCATTATCCTCAAGACGTGCTCTCGGACTAATGTCTCATCTGTCATCCTAGCAGTCATCGCTGAAACCATGGCCTCATGACGTTGACGCTCCGAAGGCTGCCCGAACATGCCCTGTAATGACTTCATCATCTGAGATGCTGAAGCCATAGGTTCATGCTTTGCAGCAAGAACCTCAGACATCCTTGCAAGCAAGTAGCAGTGGGCTTTCTCATATACTGCGACCCATTTCTGGTAGGCATCGTACATAGCTTGGCTAGCATTTCTGGTCGGCTCGGGAGGACACTCCTCCGTCAGGATAAACTTTAGGTATTCGTAGACCAAGATAGCGTTAATGTTACTTTTCCACTTAACATAATTTTCTCCCGTTAATTTATCATTTGAGAGTATGGAAATAATCGGAGAAACCATGGCAAAAAAATAAAATAAACATGCATTTAACATTCATTCATCGCATATTAAATTAATATATACGGGAATAAAATTAAACATGATGCATGAACCATGAATAATGAATTAGAAAACTAAGAGAATTACTATACAACAGAAATCTATCATCCCATAAGTAAGTGCCATCGTAGGGTAGGTCAAGTACTTGCATGATAAATCGAGACAATCTCAGTCAATTAATATATACGGGAATAACTCTTATTCCTATATTAACCAACTACCGTTTGATTCGATCAAGGAATTTCATTACAGTTAATTATTCTTTTGTGAGTGTGACCCACCGTTTCGGGATCCTTGGACTTAACTAGTGAAGTGCCGCCGTAGGGTAGGTCAGTTAACCAGATATATCTAGAATCTATATCCTCTCGGAACCTGAACCTGATATTGACCCAAAATGGACACCATCCGTAGGGGAACGAAAACAAAGCCGTCTCGAGGCGTATTTTGAAACTCACATTTTCGGACTAACAATGGAGATCGCGGGATATAGTGTCGTATATCCCTCTCCCACTCACTATTTTGAGTTTAAGGTTTCTATTTAAAAATATCTAATATTTTATTTTTGCTAGTGTGAATAAATTTATGGCGACTAAATCATAATTTTTATTTACACTAGTTCACCATTAGTGACCTAACCAATTTTTACTCTTAAAATTTGTCTCACTAATGTCCATTAGTCTCTACTAATTATTTTACTCTATTAAACTAATTTAATTGGAGTAATATTAGTGACCTATCATATTTTAACTCTAAAAAACTAGACACTAATAAGTTTAAAATTTTTGGAATACTAAAATGGTCAAGGTTTTAATTAAACATTTTAATAAATCTTAGTGCGTTATAAAATCCAATGGTACGTGGAATTGTATCCCGAGTGCAGACCACATTACCGTCCATTCAGGTTGGCTATGGAATTTATATCCGGGTTTCCATCCTATATACCAATGGAATTTATTATGCAGTAATTAAGCCCACTATATTAGAATTCAAATTTTAAACCATAAATCCAATTAATCCAATTAATTGATTTCCATGAATATTATATTCTAATTTAAACATTTTAAATCACATAAAATCATATTTCATGTCTAGAATTAATATACATCCAATGCATGTTATGGCATGTGAAATGCAAGAGTAGGCACCCTAAGCTATATGACATGTTATCCAAACATTTTGAACTAAACATACATACAACATAAAAAATTACTTTGCATTGATTGGGCTCTTATTTTTCCTATACTAATTTAATTAGTACATAAAATTACCAACGCATCCCTTGGTCTTCAAATCCCGCTCCAAGGTTGTGTTGGCTCATTTTGCGAATTCGGTGCTCCAAATTACAACCATTGAATTTTTTACATCGAAAAATAAAATTACAACAATTGTAAAAATTGGTCATATAGCCTTACATCCGAAAATCAAAACCAACTACAAAAATAAGAGCCGGAAACATTTACTGCCAATGCAAAATCCATTCATCACATGAAATAATAAAAACATTCATCATATGAATATTATTTTGTTCCCACTCATCTAAACATGCATATTATATTTATAACTCATATAAATATATAAAAGACAGAAACTTTAAATTAAAAAGAGAAGGGTTAATAACACTTTTCAACCTCGCTCTCAATGCCAATTGTAGGAAACACTTTCCTAGCGCAGCGGAAACGGTTTAAACACACAGATCGAACTCGAAAAACTTTTATACCATTCCCTTTAAGTTGCCGAATGTGACCAGCAGTACCACAGAAATTTTGCAACTGTTTTGAACAAAATTCCAACCCTGAAATAGCCCCAAAACAGTCCCCGAATAGCCCCGAACAACCCGGAACAGCCTGACAAAAACTGGACTATTTTGGACTCGTTATACGCCAAAAACAATGCACAGTTCAGCCCTTATGCGAATCAGTTTCTGCTATGTTTCAGGTTTGATTTTTTCACATAAAAAAATTCAAACACAGCCCTAAAAATCCCCTTTAGGTTCCCTAAAAATTCTGGATCAAAACAGAAACAAACGTAGCCCCGTTTCTCTTGTTGTTTGGGCGGCAATGATCAATAACAATGCTCACTGTCGTGTGTGATGGATTTTGATTTTGTTCGACACCAAAAAAGTCTTCCGTGCTATGTCTCACAACCAACGGAAAGCAAGTGTGGGCTTGACTCACACAAATGAAATCCCTAAACTCTTTAGAGATTTTTGTCACAATAATTTTTCTTTATCTTTTTCTTCTTTTTATTCTTCTATGGTTTCTCAGCTTTTGAGAGAATGATGAAGAATAAGAAAGGTGGCTAGGGTTGCAAAAAGGGGAGTCTCAAAAAAGAAAAGACAATTTTCTTTTTTATACTTTTCTTTACTTGTTCCCAAAAACAAAAAAAAATCATTTCCACTTCTACACCTATGATTTTCGGCCAAGGAGGAAATTTTTTATTTAATTTTGTAACTTCCCCTTTTATTACTATAATAAAAGACATGTTACAAAAAAAAAGTGTAATTACCTTTCATAAAGTGTAACCACCAATTTTTAAATCCAAGAGTTTTGCAACCTAGCATAACTCACCAAGAGTTCCCAAAATTTAATGCAAGAGTTTTGCAACCTAGCATAACTCACCAAGGGTTTCCAAAACCCAAGATTTGGAAATTCTAAAATTGGCCTCATTAAATTATATCATATATAATTTAAAATTATGCATTCAATAATAATCATATAATTATTAAAATCATATATTGATTGTTAATATATAGCTTCAAGTGTGAAAAAATATTATTAATCATATTAATAATATTTATAAATGTGTGAGTATATAATTGGACTATCGAATTATACTAAATCCGCTAAAGTATATTGAGCTAGCACGGGGACTAAATGGACCTACTGTTATGAACTCTAATAATCTCGAAATATTAATTAAGATCTTAATTAAATATTTCGAGATTTTAACTCTGGGTTATTCCACTAAAAACCTGAAGCTGCACTCTCGTTGCCGCATATAGTATATTAAGTCAAACCACATCCGTGTCTATAGTCACTACATACAGATTAACCCTTCATGAGTATCTCGTAATTAGAGTCGGGTCATATTATCCGTTATACCCTCTAATTATTTTTTACCTTAAGTACCATTAATTCTCTAATGAATGATTTATTCATAACCATTATGAATTTTAATATTTCTATTCATAATAGAAAGACTTGAGTGCTCTAACCGTTCAAGTACCGAATCAACCCTTAAGAAAGATACTCTTCTACTTCTCGTAAAAAGGAGTGAACTCCATATCTATGTAAAACGTCCCCAGCTACACACCAGACCATGCCCCCAAAGTACGTAGCTATTGGTCAGGACTGCTACACCAACCTCACCTTTGTAAATCAAAGGACATAGCCTGCCATGAAGGAGTTCGTTGTACACTCACGATTAAAATCAATCCATATATGACCATCTAGTAGATCGAAATGAATTTTTTTGTTTAACAGATATTATAAGAATGTCATTTCCATCTGGGTCCAGTCTTATATGATCACATCATACAAGGTGCCTACATTCTCATGTCTCCACATGGATGATCCCGGATCAAGGTCGCCATACAAATATAGAATGGACCGCAGCTATAGATAAACCACAAACAAAGTACCCGCTTTGTTTGCTCTATATGGACTATTTAAGATTACTAACTTCATACTTAAATCCTCTTGTGTATGACACTCATACACTAAATCTGAAGGTATATAAGTAATCTAGGGTATTCAAGATAATTTATAATATGCGAAGATTAAACAAACATTTTGATAAATGAATAATACATCATTTTATTTCAAAACACATAAAACATTTTACTTTACATGTAGCTCTAGGGTATACATCCCAACACTACCATGTCAGCTCTCACATGAATTTCTTCACAACATATAAAACAAGAGACTTTGGAGCAGTGAAGATGAGAAATACGAGTTCCTCTCAGATAGTGGGAATTGGTGAAATTCGATTGCAGACAAATACATGGTATACAATAACCCTGAAGGAGGTGAGACATGTTCCAGAACTTCGGCTCAATCTACTCTCAAGGGTTGCCATTGACAAACAGGGCTATGCTAGCCACTTTAGCAATGGCACTTGGAGAATGATAAAAGGTGCCATGGTCGTCGCCCGAGGACATATTTGTGGAACTTTATACAAGACTCGTGAAGATATGTGTAGAAAGCCTTAAAGTAGGTTAACAGAAGGCTTCTCAAAATCTGTGTGTTGCGATATTTTATATCATACCGCAAGTATACGGTGTCAAGTTTTAGTAAATGATAAGTAGAGTGTCGAATCCACAGGGATTGTATTCAACTCACACTAAGTACTATAATTGATAATCCTAATTTTATTTAGAAAGCAAATTTAAATAATTTAAATTAAGACTAAAAGATAAATAAACAAAATATTAAAATGTTTAATGAAGATATTCCAAGATAAGAGAGATTCTAGAGTCTTATTTCACCTACCAATGCATTAGTATTTGTTATGCCAATCAACAATTATTCAGTTTAGTAGTTTATAAGCCAATAATCCTAAAGTATTCCACTCCCTCTGATAAGCGGTAAATATATCAATATTTACCGTCCATTTTACTTATTATTTTGTATATTTTCTCCGGTATTATGAATATTTTGATGTGTTTTTATGTTATTTTGTAGATAAATAAAATAACAGGACTCTCCGGAATCAAACCAGGGTTTAAACAGTGAAAATCGGATGAAAATGGGCAAAATTGGAATTTTGTATCGCGACGCGAAACACTTATGCGTCGCGACCGCTAACGTGCGCCGGACACATGTGAAAATCAAATAAACTTGCTATCATGCGCACTTGCTAACATGCGTCTCCCATGTGTCAACATCACATCAATCTTGCTAACGTGCGCCGGACATGTGTCATCATCCCATGTTGCCAACTATACACGTCATTGCTTACGTCCGCGTCGCGACGCGAATAACTTTATGCATCGCGATGCCAAGCCAATTATTTTACCGAAAGCCATGTGTCGAGATCTGATAAGTGTGATTTATACCCACTTATTCCGGCATGTTTAGCCTATTATTTTATTATGTTTCGAGTAATTTAATGTATTTTTATTTTATTTTATTTCTTATTTGTAGGAAGCATTAAAACATCAAGAATGGAGAAAATTCGCGTGCTTTGGGGACTATTGGAAGCACATGATGCGCATGGGAGCAAAAGAACGACGCGTAGCATGAGAATGCACTGGCGCTGTAGCGCCAACCACTAGGCGCCGCGGCGCCCATATCATTCCATAATAAAAACTGAGAGGCAAGCGCTGTGGCGCCCAAGTCTAGGTGCCGCGGCGCCTGCAATCTGTATAGAGTCACATATATTTTCCCGAGACGAGAGCATCGTGGCGCCAATAAACCAGGGCCACGGCGCTGTGGGCGAAAGCTGCACGTTTCAGAAAAAGATAATTAGGGTTTTATGTACCCAAGGCTCAATTATAAATACACGACTTCGTCCAATACTCAAGGGGGAGGCTAATACACAACATAAAACACAGAAACACATATTTTTAGAGATCCAATGAGGAGGATTGAAGAGAAACAATAGGAGACAAAGACAGTGACGTCCGAAGAGGAAGAGATTCAATTCGGATTTTGTCATCTTATTTCTTTCTTAGAACTCTAATGATTTCCATTAGATTCATGACCTTGTTCTTATTGTTTTTATCTATTGTCATGAACTAAACTCCTTAATTCTGGAGAATGATGTAATCGATGCTTGAACCTTTGTTTTTATTGTTAATTTTGTTATGAAGTTTTATTGATTTATTTATATTCTTTTGAGTTTAATGCCTTGTGTTTGCTGGCCACAAATATAATGATACATGTTTGAAATCTATCACTCGAGAGAGGGGATTTTGAATAGATATAGAGAATATGACCTAGGATTTTATAGAGTTTGAGAGAATCTGTAGTTCATTTGAAGTCGTTAACATAAAATCAAAAAGCGTAACGAGTTGTTAACTATTAGAATTTTATAGAGATATCGAAGTCTGTAGTTGATGATATTTTCACTGTTGCTCGAGAGAGGGAGTGAATATTTTATGAATCTTGACTTATAAACAATATAAATGAACAAGGATTAATTGGCATGACAAATACATAGGCGACAACTAGGTGAAATCAGGATCCAGAATCTCTATCGTATTAGTTCTTCATATCAAATTGTTTTTATATTTATTTATTTATTAAAATCTTTATTATTTGTTTTCTAAATAAAGTTAGGATTATCAATTGCAGTACTTAGTGTGGGTTAACACAATCCCTGTAGGTTTGACACTCTAAACTCATTTATACTAAAACTTGACACCGTACACTTGCGGTAAGATATAAAATATCACAACAAGTTTTTGGCGCCGTTGCCGGGGATTGTTTGTTTAATTCATATTAATACTATTACCAAGTAATTTTATCTTTAATTTAGATTTTTAGTTTTTTTTTTTATTTTGTATTTATTTTTTGTTTTTATTTTGTTTATGCATCGCGATGCCAAGCCAATTACGCGAATAACACGTCATTGCTTACGTCAGCAACTTCTTGGAAGTTTGTGGCACTTTCAATTACAACAGAGCGGCTGAAGAAGCAATAAGACTGCGTGTTTTTCCATATTCCATTAAAGACAGAGCTAAGGCTTGGCTACATTCACTACCAGCAGGTTCCGTCAGAACTTGGAACACTCCAGCCACCAAATTCCTTACAAAGTACTTTCCCCCCAGCTAGAACTGCAAAGCTGAGGAATGACATTACATCTTTTGTACAATATGACTCGAAATCCCTCTGCGAAGCTTGGGAAAGATACAAGGATTTTCTCAGAAAATGTCCTCACCATGAGATTACAAAGTGCCTACAAGTCCAAACCTTCTACAATGGACTTTCTGGACTGGTGAGAACCACAATTGCTGTTGCTGTTAGAGGAGCTTTAATGGCAAAAGGAGAAGATCAGGCCTGATACTTAATTGAAGAAATGGCCAACAACAATTCTTTGTGGCCAACAGAAAAGAGCATGATCCAACGAATTGCAGGAATTTACGAAGTTGGAGCCAACACAGCAATGAATGCCAAGATGGATCAGATATGCAAATTCATGGAAAATTTTAGCATGCAAGGCAATACTGGATCCAAAAGTTCACCATATGGAGGAGCACTAGAGACAAACCAACATGATGAGATGGTGAATTATGTCAACAACTTCAACAAACAAGGGAACAATCCATATTCCAACACTTACAATCCAGGGTGGAGGAATCATCCCAATTTCACATGGAGCAATAATTTAGAGCAAAGGAACAATCCACCACCAGGATTACAACAGTAAAACAAAGGCCATTAGTATGAAAAAGAACCAAGAATAACAAAAATGTTGGCTCACTTGAAAAAGCTGGAAGTAAAATACGACTCTCAAGCAGCATCATATGATGCTATATTTCAATCCCAAGCAGCATTAATTCAAAGTCAAGCAGCATCATTGAAGACACTGGAGAATTAAATGGGACAACTGGCCAATGCTCAGAGTTACAAACCGCAAGGTAACCTTCCTAGCAACACAGAACCTAATCCAAAATCAAGGGAAAAAGCAATGCCAAGCCATTACCTTGAAAAGCAGTACTGAAATCAACAAAGATGTTGGAATCAAGGCATCCCCTAATGAAGTTCCAAAAGAAAGCAGTAAAGTAGATCCACAGATGGAGGAAAAAGAGGCAAAAGAAACTGATTGAGAAAAATTCACTCAACCTCCACCTTTTCCACAACGTCTCCAGAAAACTAAACTAAACAAGCAATTCGCTCGATTCTTGGAGATCTTCAAAAAGCTGCATATCAACATTCCATTTGTAGAAGCTTTGGAACAAATGCCCAACTATATCAAATTCATGAAAGACATTCTGTCATGAAAATGGAGATTGGGAGATTACGAGACAGTAGCATTGACAGAAGAATGATGCGCCATCATTCATAGGAAACTTCCACCAAAGTTGAAAGATCCTGGTAGTTTCACCATCCCTTGCACCATAGGAGAACATTACTTCGGTAAAGCTTTATTTGATTTAGGTGCCAACATTGACTTGATGCCTTTGTCTATTTACAGGAAACTACAGATTGGAGAAGCAATGCCCACCTCAGTTAAAACTATAACTATCACTACATGCACATACCCCCAAACTTAAAACTGGCATTGTCCTCAATGTAAGATAAACATAAAGAAACAAGAGTGAGGAACAACACTACCATGCATGGAGTTGATCAGGCTCCTGCTGGTCAGAATTTGGTTACGCGGGTTGTGTGGGTTGCGCTAATACCTGCATAAATACACATACAAACTAATAAACAAGCAAATATCACACAATAAAATAAAAAAGTAAATAAAATAAAAATAAACAAAAATAAATATAAGGGTTGCCTCCCATCTAGCGCTAAGTTTAACGTCTTCAGCCAGACACAACCACCCAAGTTGATCATGGTAGTTTCAGCATAGCAAACCGAGTAGTCTCATGTGCTTTCTTCTTTGGTATCCACCAATTGTTATGACATGAAAAATATAGCATGGCAGGCTGTGGCAATTTATCCTTGGATGGTCCTCTAAGGTCTACTGATGGTGGAAAATTTTGACTGCACATGTGGCAAAATTGACTTGACCACTTTTTGAGCTTCCCATGGATCATCTTCAAGTGAGCACTGACTCTTTTTTTTTTCTCTTTTTGTGACGCTTAGGATCATTTACAGTTCTAACTGTGGAGGATCTTCATTTATGCAAGGCTGCACTATACTCGTAGGTTGCTGAAATACTGATTCACCCTACGTGTTTGCAACTCCCTTCTCTGCAATATCCACCATGTGACATTCTACATCACCTTGAGGACTCGGCATGGCTTTGAAAACACTAAAGGTGAATTCTTCATCTTGAACTCTCATTTTCAATTCACCTTTCTGTACATCAATGACCGCTCTACCAATTGCCAAGAAAGTTCTCCCAAGGATAATTGGGAAGCCATGATCCTCTTCCATATCAAGAATAAGGAAGTCAGCATGAAAATAGAATTTATCCACCTTAACCAACACATCCTCCACTATTTCTCATTGGTAGGTGAGAGATCTATCCGCTAGATGTAATGTGATTGTGGTTGGCTTTGCCTCACCTATGCCCAACTGTTTGTAGATAGATAAGGGCATGAGATTGATGCTTGCACCTAAATCGCATAGTACCTTACCAAAATATCGATTTCCAATAGTGCACGATATGGTTAAGCTGCCATGATCCTTCAGCTTTGGAGTAAGCTTCTCCTGTATGATGGCAGTACACTCTTTTGTGAGTGCTACTGTTTGAAAATCTCTCAGCTTCCTCTTATTGGACATCATCTCCTTCATAAACTTCACATAGTTTAGCATTTGTTCCAAAACATATGCAAAGAGAATGTTGATATGTATCTTCTTAAAGATGTCAAGAAAATTAGCAAACTGAGCATCTAGTTTCTTCTTTTGAAAGTGCTGAGGGTACGACAAAGGCGTCTTTGGGATGGGTGGTGGCTTATATGGAGGAGCTACTGCACTGTTCTCTTCTTCTATTATTGTTTCCTCCTAAAGTGCTGTTTTTTTTCTTTATTGCCTAAGTTTTGAGAGGTGTCTTTAATCTCTTTTCCACTCTTGATGGTTATGGCTTGACACTACTCTTTGGGGTTCACCTCTGTATTATTAGGAAATGCCCATTTCTGTCTATTGGCCATGGAAGAAGAAATCTGCCCAATCTGCACTTCTAAGGACTTCATCATTGCACCGATATTTCCCAAGTGCATTTCAATATTATTCAGCCTCGACTCATTCTTCTCAAAACTCTTTGAAGTTTTAGCAACAAACGTGCTCACGAGGTATTCTAAGGAAGGTTTTTGCTCAACTCTTTGATTATTATAGCAAGTAGGAGGTTGCAAGACATTCTCTGTTCAGATGGTAATATTTAGGCATAAGATTGCCTCTATAGTTGTTGAAGTTCTGATTGTTCACATATTGGACTTGATAATATCCTCTGTCAGGTAAAATCATTCTATTAGCATCAACAACTTCAATAGATGGTTGACACCCTGTTGATTGGTCAATGTTGCAAGATGAGTCGTGAGGGATGACACTTGAGCTGTAAGTGCAACAATAGGATCCACCTCATATATACCTACCACCTTAGGCACAATAGTGTGCTCACTTGGCCATTGAAAATTATTAATGGACATCTCATCCAGTAGAGCATAGGCATCTTCAGCAGATTTCTTGAATAGGGTTCCTCCAGCAGCTGCATCGACTATGGTCCCATTGTATAATAACTGAATCTGAACCCAGTCTTCAAAATTATGTTGTGGGCATCTCCTAAGTAGATCTTTAAAGCACTCTCAGGCCTCGTACAAATTCTCAGTCTCCAACTGATTGAATATGCTTATTTCTATTATCAGTTGGGTTGATTTAGCTGGTGGAAAAAACCTCGCAAGAAATGTTGTATCCATATCCTGCCATGTCATGATCCTCCCCGTCGGAATAGATTGCAACCAACCTCTTCCTTTATCCCTTAAAGAGAATGGGAACAAGCATAGCCTGATGGTCTCTTTAGTGACTCCATTCATATTTATTGTATCTGCCATCTCCAAGAACATCCTTAAATGCACATCGAGATCCTCTATAGCTGAACCCCCAAACTGGTTCTTTTGCACTATGTTGATCAATGCAGGTTTCAGCTCAAAATTATTGGCGTTGATTGGTGGGTGCACAATCCCAGAATAGTTATCGTCAATGACTGGTTTAAAATGATCTCTGATTGCCACCTAGTGTGGGTTGTTCTCTATATTTTCAGCCACCATTGTTTCTTTTTCAATTTCCCTTTTTTTCCTTAGTCTCATTGTTGTTCGTCCTATTTCAGGATCAAACAAAAATGAGTCAAGACTTGTGAATTTTCGCATTCACCAAAGCACAGAAAGACAAGAAAATAACCAAAATAAAACTAATAATAATAATAATAATAATAATAATAATAATAATGTAGGCACTGTATTTTTACATATAAGTCCCTATGATGAGTCTCACATGGAGACACTACCTCTTTAAATTGTGGAAGTCGCGGGAAACGGACGTCGGAAATGAAGATTCAGACATTGGCATCTTATTGGATTTAATTCGCTTGTTTAGCTTCGGGTTTGCTTGTTGGACCTCTATTTTAAAACACACCCTTAGCCCAAACCCCCGCAAGTCACACACCAAGCCCACACATCACTAAACCACACACCAAGCCCACCAAAATGGACCAAACTCACGCCCAAAGGAGACCAACCCACGCCCATCACCTTCCAAAATAAACAAAATCACACATTAAACACATGCTAAAATCAAGACAAATCACCTTCCCCAATTAAAAAATACAAATCAAATCTCATCAAATGCTTTCCTAATTCAATTAAATTACCTTCCCAAATTAAAAAAGATAAAATAAAATAAAATAAAATCATATCCCTAATTAAAGAGATTTTTTCCTTATCACATACTAATTAAAAGATATTTCCAATAATTACAAAATCCTTTCCATATTCACACAAGGTAAACCCCAAACTTTGCCTATAAAAAGAAGCCTAAACCCAACCTTGAAACCCCTAGCTCATTCTCACGAAATCAACCCTAATGTTCTAAAGCCTCTCAAACTCCACGCACACATAAGCCACTGCCCCTTCACCACGTAAACCCTTCACGCACATTACCATACACCCACGCCACCTACCTTCAACTTCTTCATGTAACAAGCCTTCAAACTGCCACTCACTTCACGCCATTAGCCTGCCTTCAGCGTATAATCAACACCCTTCACGCATAAAAACCCCTGACCAACATGCCTTCTACGTACAAGCCCCTGCCTTCTTCACGTAAAGCCCCTGAAACACAACCTAAACATCACCAAAAAAAGCCTCTAAAACACAGCCTCTGACCACCGAAAACAGACCATGTAACACAGCCTCTGACCACCGAAAACAGCCCCTAAAACACAGCCTCTGATCACCAAAAATAGCCCCTGAAATACAGCCTCTGACCACCAAAAACATACCTTGAAACACAGCCCCTAACCACTGTAAAACACCCCTGAAACACAGCCCCTTGACCACCGTAAAATACCCTGAAAACACAGCCCTAATTCACGCACCAACAGCCTTAAACAGCAGCCCCAATTCACGCCAAAAACAACACCAAAAATGTAGCCCAAACAGTGAAAACCGCAACCCATAATACCCTTAAAAACGCAAAAATAGCCCCTTATTACGCAAAGGTAGTGACCAGAAAATACAGTGAACACAGCAGTGAAACAGAGTAAACAGTAGCCCAAACAGCGAAGGAAAATGTTGAACTAGTGAACCGGAGGAGTTGCGGAGCATCAACCCTTCCGACGGACGTGTAACACACTTCCTAAAGACGACTTAAGAGGTTAGACCTGAGGGCACCCCTTTTTATTTATTTCCGCTTATTTCTTTTATTTTGCCAATATTTCTTCGCATGGGTATTGTTGATTAATGTATGCTATGGCTATTGGATGAATGGAATATGTGTCGTCTCTTGTGGTATATCGGATGGAAACCCAAACGTAAATTCCGTAGCCCAATTCAAATGGACGGTAGTGCGGTCTGTACTTGGGAAACAACTCCACGTACCACTTGAGCAAACGACACATATTTCACTTTATTTTATCTTGTTCGTCTATTATTCATATTTTACATTCCGCCATTTACTTTTTGTACGTTATTTGTTTGTGTATTGATGATATAGTGTGCATGTGCAAATCAAGTGGATTAAAGGTCCTCCGTTTTGAGGGGTGAAAAGCCTAAGGGCTACATTTGCCATGATGTTTTGCCACGCCGGACGAAGTATGTTTGATTGAATGTGAGATATGTTTAATCGGACATACATAGTCTCATATTATTGTATCATTCATTTGTATGCATTGTAATATAATACGCACGGGCTTATTATATTGGTCTAAAGGTTCTCTATTTGAGGAAAGAAAAGCCTAAAAGGCTACCTTTACCATAATATTTTTCCGCGCCTTTTATTATTCCGTTATTTGCTTTCTGTATGCCATCTCCTTATTTAATCATGCATCATAGGGTAATGCGCATGGGCAAACCAAGTTGGATTAAAGGTCCTCCACTTTGAGGGATGCAAAGCCTAAGGGCTACTTTTGCCACGACATTTTGCCTCGCCTGATGAAGTGTGTTCGATTGAATGTGAGATATGTTTAATCGGACATATGAAGTTCCATATTATGGTTGTATTTATTTTCTATGTATTTTAATGTAATGCTCATGGGCAAATCAAGTTGGATTAAAGGTCCTATGCTTCGAGGGATGAAAAGCCTAAAGTTCTACCTTTGCCACGATGTTTTGCCGCGCCGGACAAAGTACGTTTGATCGAATGTGAGATACGCTCAATCGGGCACTCGAAGTCCTATATAGATGTGGGCATATGTCGCATCTCTTCCCTTTCATCCTTATTATCTATCTCATTTTCTGCACCGTATCATTGCACGTTTATTTTGATGTAAAATTGCCTCTTTGATTACCTCTTTACGTCATGCACTTAATTGTCTCTCTTTATTATGCATGCTTGTACAATTATTATTTACTTGCGTTTCCGTATAATGTGTTTATGAAATTATATGTTTGTCGTTATTTCGATTTACCTTTATGTATGCAAACTTAGATATGAGCTTTATTTTCATGCATGTGAACTTTGAAATAGAATACTCTTGGAAATATATGTTGCGTAGATTCGATTAAATTATTGCACAAATCATTTCATTACAAGTGGCATAAGTAAGGGACCATTCTGAACCAACGGGTTGAGGTCTTCCCTTGCGAGGGGTGAGTGCGGCCCTAAATCATTTTCTCGGTTCACACCGTATGGCGACTCATTTATTCTCCGATTTAGTCCCCCGTGGGCTATTCCGTACTCCCGACTAGGCCGCGAGCCTAGAACAGCGTCACCGATTTCTATTGTCTACAGTCTGGCGACTCCACTGGGATAGAGAATCGGCCCTGAAATAATGTCTTGTAATGATTGTGATTTGTTCTTTATTTAACCGTGTCTACGGTGGGTTGAAGGGATTTAATCAAAGGCACTATTAGAGCTAAGTAATAGTTTGGTGTCTTCCTTCATTCACTATCTTTCTATAAGGAAACGTTGTGAAGCCACCTGGATAATCATTTACCCGAAGCTTACCGTGATAGACTAATTTGGTGGACTTGTTGTTTATTCCTGTCACCAAGGCGATAAGAGCCTAAGAGGCTTGGGTTTTTAAGAGAGTTCGCTCCACCCTCCCTCTGGGGAATCTACAATGAGAAATCCATTTGACAGTCAGTCACGCACCATAACTCATTTGCATGTACCCTAGTGTATAAAAAAGGTGCGCTCACTTGGTCGCTTGAACCCTTGAGTGAGGAGTCCTAGTTGTGGGCAATCCTTCGCCGGTGAGGGCCTTTTTTATACCCCTATAAACCCGCACATGAACTATAGTTGTAGGACTAATAGAAACTATCCCTTTATGTTGGACAATTATGACCAATAGCGTCACTATTTGTACAGATCACGGTGTTGTTGTACAAATTAACTATGTGACAAAGGAGATTTCACTCTTATCATTTGTGATTAGATCACCTAGATATATAAATGATAGGAGGTCCCTATGATTTGTTCCTGGACGGAGAATGATAAGAGACAGTATCAGTCCACGAAGGATAAATCATTAAATATCCTTAGTCAGAGTATTATCGAGATTGGACATCGATAAATATGTAAAAGACTAGTATTACACTTGTGCACGTTGTGAGGGCACAACGACATAGTTCTCATATATTTGGGTATAGGATACTCATGCAAGTGTAATAGGAGGTTGTGTTTTACCGATGGTACGGGAAACAGTTTCGCTCTGGATAGACCCCCTCGGAATTCCATTGGTAGTATGACTATGTGTCTATGGAAGTCCGAAATTAGGGTAGGTGTATTTAGTCATAACCTGAGACTTGCACCGCTAATACTTGCGACAATCAATATACTTTGGTTGAGGTCGTCCAAGGCTTTAACAGGTTCTGTGTACGCCAATACTGGGTATATTGAGAATCGTAGTGTGTTGGGTGTGATGTCAAGACGGAAGTGTCACTCCAGTCATATGGAGATGATGGTCACGTAGGATACGGGACTGGTTCTCTTAAATGCTGCAGCTATCGGGATAAAATGACAAGGTCAGGTTTATCCGATTATAGAGACTAGTCACCAGATATCCGACATGTGCTTCGTACGGGGCAGACACAATTCCAGCCCCAGGCCTAGCACGTGATCATCCGATACTGGACAGAAATACGTAATACTACGTATACAACGCCTGATATAGATCCTTTATTCCTGTAAAGATATTTCCGGAGAATTGGGTAGGCATGGCGCTTTGCTAGAGGCCAACCTTGTCTTGTAAATCGGTATAAATGTAGTACTTGGTACTTCCGTGTTCGAATAGTCCGACGACCGAATTTACTGCCAACATATCTATGGATCTCATGGGTCGCTTCCCAAAGATTCACCGATGACATATAACTCGCACTCTAAATTAATCTGGGATTAATTAGAAGAGAGAGAAAATTAATCTGGGATTAATTACGGAGATATTTTATCTGGGATAAAATATCAATTAAAGAGAGATAACGATTAATTTGGAATTAATCGAGAAATTAATATATTTGATATATTAAACGAAATTGGATTTCGATGCGGAATTAAAATTAGATTTTAATTCGGGCGAACGAATTAATTTAGAATTAATTCGTTAGCGATGTGAATAGTGATTTCGCTAGGCGTAATCATTTAATTACGACGCAACAGAAAATTTGTTAATTTGGAATTAGCGAACCCGAGCCCGAGATTATTTGCGATCGCATTCACATTTCGAATTCGAGTGCGCCACGTCAAATCAAGCGTCAAATCGCTAGTCGCATCTAGCATCACATCAAACGTCAAATCATGTCACTTGGAGTGATGTGACCATTGATTGATGTGACTTGATGTGAGTTAATGGAAGTTGATGGCTAGCATTTAATGCTATTTTGGAGCCAAAAATTGTGTTGACTTTTTGAAAGCCTTTACACAAAATTGGTATATTTTTTTATTTGATTTTGCAAATCAAATTAATTCAATACACAACTTCTCTCCTTCTCTCTCCTTCTTCTCCTCTTCTACACGCCCATGGAGGCATTTTGTTCACTATTTTTCTGTCACAAAAACATGAGCAGTGAGGGAAGCAAAAGTGTGATTTTGTGGCAAAATCACAAGTGCTAGCACACTTATGAGACATGTGAAGGTGATATGGAAGTCCTCCCATGAGCCAGGAACTGTTCGACGAAGCTTGGAGCTTGATGAAGGACAAAAACCGAGCCAAAATAGTGAGCACTTCACTGCCACTGCCGAACCAGTGAAGATGGGCAGAAAGTTGTTTTTGTTCGTCTCCGCGTCGCTCAACCGATCGATGTGAGTATTCCGCAACTTCTTCAATTGTATTCGCACTTGATTAATGCTTATTATTGATCTTGGGAACTTAATAGAAACCAACACTTTATGCTTGCGTTTAGGACCGTCGTCATTTGGATTCAGTTGGACTTTTTGTCATGAGGTATGGGCTTGTTGGTCCATTTAAACTGGGACGAGTCCATGCTTTATGGCAGTTGGGCCAAAATCTTCTGAAATGCCAATGGACCATCTTGTGTTTAGGCCCCTTATCATTTGAAGTTGTTTAGCCATGTTATCATAAAAGTGTAAACATGTTGGGCCTTTTTCAACTGGGACAAGTTGCACCACGCAATAGTATGATTGAATGCTTTAAAATGATAATGGGTAGACTTATATATTTCATACATCGCACGCATCTCATGCATCTCATGCATACACGCATCATGTTAACCATGTGTCTTAAAAGCCATCATATATACTCGTTGGGTTAGGGAAGAGGGAAGACTCGTCAAAAGACCATCAGCCAACATGAGCGAGTCAGTCAATGAGGGATCCCACCTGGATCAATTGGAGACCAAAGTAACCAAAATTACTGAGCAGTTGCAAGTTTTGACCAATGTTGTGGTCAGTTTGACCGTGCCCCGTATAGCCAATAACAAAAAGTTGTGCAACCAGAATGGAAAGACCATTGGGGAACCTTCAAGGACCAAGCCCACTCCCTCTAAGGTTACCCCTATCAGAAACAGACGATTCTCCAATCTTGGTAGACCTTTGTCAGAGGTGTTTGAAGAGCTGAAAAGGCAAGGACTCATAAATCCCTTAGAGCCTAAACCACTTCCAAACCCTGTGCCACGCTACCTTAACCTGAACCTTTATTGTTACCTCCATCAGCAAAAAAGCCACAAAACTGACAACTGTACCCACCTTAGGAAAGAGATCCAAAACCTCATTGATTCCCATAAAATACCCGACCCAGAAAAAGATCAACTCAACATGCACAGAAAACCTCCACCCACCCACATGATCAACTCCGGCCTACCTGATAGCCTTGTCCTCCAAACTCATAACCACCAAACTTCTCACATGGGGATATGGGACAACAGTGGTAAAGGTGAAATAGAGCAGAGGGGGAATTTCTAGGAAAACTTCTCAGACAGTGACGAGAAGGAGGTTGCAAAAAGGGGAAGTAAATGGGAAAAAGAACTACTGCACTTGGAGAATCTGATGGTCGAAGGAAGCAAGAAGACGGGGGAAGATGAAGTTGTAACTTATGGAGATGTTTGTTTCCCTGATCTTATTCAAATGTGATCCAGCATTATTAATAATAAGGGCATTGACTTCGTCTACTTGATCGAATCTTTTCCTTAATAATAATAAAGACGTTCATTTCGCTTACCTGTTGAGTCCATTCCTTTCAATCTGCACAATGTGAGTATATTTGACAAAAGCATTCAACCCTGGTACTATGATATTCAGCGATACTTAGAACACGGGGAATTACCGAAAGAAGCAAGAAGAAAAGACAAGATAGCCATTCAGAAGTGGCTTCTCAATATGTGAGTTTGAAAGGAGAACTATACAAAAGACAAGCGAATGACATTCAGCTGAAGTGTTTAAGAAAATGAGAAGCTCGAAAGGCAACGGAAATAGTACTGCCTGTGGAAGATGAGATACAGTCACTGAGGGTATTAGCAGAAGCAGAGTTACAAGAATGGGCCTCGTAGAGATTTGAATAGTTGGTATTGCTCGATAAGAAGATAATGAAGTCCTTACATCATATGCAGTTATACCGGAATAGATCAGCCCGAGCATTCAACAAGAAGGTGCGCCCTACCAAAATCAGAAAGGGTGATCTGGTACTTAAATAGTCAACGCCGTCAACAACAGACCCGAGAGGAAAGTTCAGACTTAACTGGGAATGACCCTACATAGTCAAGAAGGTAATGGGAAACGGGGCAGTGAGAATGTCAAACTTAGAAGGGAACGAGTTCACCGAGCCAATCAACGTGGACATGTTGAAGCAATATTTTGCCTGAGAAAGAGAAGAGACAGAGCAGTTACTGGGAGAACTGGCAGAAGACCTAACCCAACGGGATAAGAAATCCATGCATGCATGCATACACGTAACGTACTTGCAATTTTTGTGTTTGTTCTATGTTTACAGGTTTCGAACAAAAGAGAACTGCACAATCACCAAAAAAGAACCGGCATGAGGAAACTATAAGCAGACCCCGGGGGCGACCAGAGACATGCATAGGCACATGGCGCCAAGGAGCACAATGAAGATCTAACCCATCATGAACATGGAGTACCTCCGCACATGCAAACGTACACAACACATGCACACGTTTTTATTCTGCTGTTTTATTTGTGTTCGCAGGTCTCAAAGAAAAGAAGGAAAAGTGGCAAAACACAAGCAAGAGCAACAAAATAGTATAAACGGTTTTTCAGGGAGGAATCCAAGGGGGCGAAGCACACATTATCAGAGGTCGAAAGGAAGAATGCCAGTTAAAAAAAAAGAGAAATCCTTGATGGTTAAGCATATGTCCGGTGATGATATTGTGTACTGTAGGGAGAAACCTTAGAAACGATAAATGCGAGATGTGCTCTCATCCGGTACTCTGAGTAGGTGATCTCGGCTGAACTCACGAGCACTTGATTATAGGATTTTAACAGTAGAAGCCTGAGTGATCGGCGAGATGACTAGTTGAAGAGATGGCGGATCAGTGAATGACCGTTTGCCTGGATGTCCATCCTTGTTTACTTATGCTACGATATATGATATGGTTGGAAACAAAGAAAAAGTCTCTGCAATGAAAAGAAAAGGAAAAATAGACCGCCTATAACCGATAAGCGTGAAGCTACCCATGGGCGAGTATTAGGACCACCATGAGGAGAAATGCTACCTTAAAGGGTAGGTGTGTCAAAGAAAGAAAAAGAAAGAAAAGAGAAAAAGAAAAAAAGAAAGTTCAAAAAGAAAGAAAAGAAGAGACAAGAGAAAA
This sequence comes from Zanthoxylum bungeanum, assembly GCA_019454045.1. NCBI lineage: Eukaryota > Viridiplantae > Streptophyta > Magnoliopsida > Sapindales > Rutaceae > Zanthoxylum > Zanthoxylum bungeanum. The sequence continues at coordinate 6,489 of SKCR01047942.1, read as the reverse complement.
AGAAAGAAAACCATATCATGTTGAGTACGAGGAAGTAATCACAGAGTATGATCAAGCCATCTAGATTGGTTAGACCTACTGATCCAATTCTCCGAGACAAAATCATCGAGTTGGCTTACTTAAGGATTAAGCTGCGAAAGAGCCTTGGCACACACACACTAGGAGTCTAGTTCAGATCACTCATTCAGACGAGAGGATTTGAGTGTATTAAGTACTTTGAAGGTTCTCTGGTTTCGACACGAAGCATCCGTTGAGGACGAAAATATGTTTAGCTATCAGGATTATCTCGTGAGAGGCAGTACAATATGTTGATATGCAACACCCACATCAGAATCAGTTTGGGGGCAAGGCCCCACATAAACATCCGTTTGGGGTGAGGCCCATAATTAGTATCAGTTTAGGAGTGAGGCCCACATCAATATCAGTTTTGGGGATGAGTCCCGGGGTTGATGCCCGCATCAGCATCAATATCAGTTTTGGGGATGAGTCCCAGGGTCGTGACCCACATCATCACCATTTTTGGGATGCGTCCCAGGGTCGAGGCCCACATTGTCAGCGGTATTGGGATGCATCCCAGGGTCGAGGCCCCCGTTGTCAGCAGTTCTGGGATGCGTCCCAAGGTCGAGGCCCACTGCGTCATCAGTTGTAGTTCCGAGATGTGTCCCAGGGTCGATGACCCATTACATCATCAGTTTTGGGATGCGTCCTAGGGTCGAGGCCCACATTATCAGCGGTATTGGGATACATCCCAAGGTCGAGGCCCCCGTTGTCCGTTATAGTTATTGGGATGCGTCACAGGGTCGAGGACCCACTGTATCAACAGTTGTAGTTCCGGGATGCATCCCAAGGTCGATTACCCACTACATCATCAGTTGCAGTTTCGGGATGCGTCCCAGGGTCGAGGCCCACTGCATTATCAACTCAGCTCGAAGCAGCAGGCAAGTCAGGTGGCAGCTGGCGAGCCAGGTAAGTAAAAATGCATTGCATAACTTTGATAGGATTGTCATTGTCATACACTGCACAAGTCCCATCAAAGTGGGGGCGACTGTAGGCACTGCATTTTTGCATATAAGTCCCTGTGATGAGTCTCACATTGAGACACTACCTCTTTATATTGTGGAAGTCACGGGAAATGGACGTCGGAAGGGAAGAGTCAGACATTGGCATCTTGTTGGATTTAATTCGCTTGTTTAGCTTCGGGTTCGCTTGTTGGACCTCTGTTTTAAAACACACCCTTATCCAAAACCCCCAAAAGTCACACACCAAGCCCACACATCACTAAACCACACACCAAGCCCACCAAAATGAACCAAACTCACGCCCAAAGGAGACCAACCCACGCCCATCACCTTCCAAAATAAACAAAATCACACATTAAACACATGCTAAAATCAAGACAAATCACCTTCCCCAATTAAAAAATACAAATTAAATCTCATCAAATGCTTTCCTAATTCAATTAAATTACCTTCCCTAATTTAAAAATATCAAATCAAATAAAATAAAATCATATCCCTAATTAAAGAGATCTTTTCCTTATCACATATGAATTAAAAGATATTTACCATAATTACAAAATCCTTTCCCTATTCACACAAGGTAAACCCCAACTTTTGCCTATAAAAAGAAGCCTAAACCCAACCTTGAAACCCCTATCTCATTCTCACGAAATCAACCATAATGTTCTAAAGCCTCTCAAACTCCACGCACATATAAGCCACTGCCCCTTCATCACTCAACACACTCACGCAAGCAGCCTCTCAAACTCCACACACACATAAGCCACTGCCCCTTCACCACGTAAACCCTTCACGCACATTGCCTGTTGGATTTCTACGGTCCCGAGGATCGAATAATCAAGCATAAAACACATGTGAATACAATCGAGGAAGTTGCGGAATACTTACATCGAGCGGTTGAGCGATGCGGTGGACAACAAAAATTTATTTTCTACCCTCTGTCATGCTCGGCAGTCCACTGGTTTTGGGCTCTCCATTTTTGGCGTTGGTCCTCCATGAAAGCTCCAAGCTTTGTGATGAAATCCCAAGCTCATGGGTGGGTTTCCCTATCACCTTCGCATGTCTCTTTGAGTGCTAGCTCTTGATGTTTTTGCCACAAAATTCATCACACTTTGCTTCCCTTCATTCTCGGTTTTTGCCAAGAAAAACAGAAGAAGAAATTCCCAATGGGCGTGAGAGAGAAGAATAGTTTTTGGCTCCAAACCGTGTGTCAAAGAGAGAGAGAGATGGAATGTGTTTTGTATTTCATTTTGTGTATCTAATACATAATAATTAATTACCAAAAATTAAATAATTGATTTATCAAATATAAAAAGTCAAGGCAATTAATTCCAACTACTTCCATCAACTATTCACATCACTCAAGTCAATCAAGTGACAAGTTGTCACATCCCTCAAAGTGACTAATGATTTGACGCTTGATGCGACTAGCGATTTGACGGTTGATGTGACTTGCGTGTCGCACTCGAATTCGAAATGCGAATGCGTCCGCAAACAATCCCGGGCTCGGGTTCGCTAATTCCAAATTAACGAATTTTCCGTTGCGACGTAATTAAATGATTATGCCTAGCAAAATCACTATTCACGTCGCTAACGAATTAATTCTAAATTAACTCTTTCACCCGAATTAAAATCCAATTTCAATTCCGCGTCGAAATCCAATTTCTTATAATATATCGAATATATTATTTTATCAATTAATTCCAAATTAATCGTTTTCTCTCTTTATTAATATTTTATCCCAGATAAAATATCTCCATAATTAATCCCAGATCAATTTTCTATCTCATCATTAATTAATCCAAGATTTATAAAAGTGTGAGTCATACGTCATCGGTGAATCTTCGGGAAGCGACCAATGAGATTCCCGGATATGTTGGTAGTAAATCGGGTCGTCGGACTATCCGAACACGTAAGTACCTAGTACTATGTTTTTTCCGATTTACAAGACAAGGTTGGCTTCTAGCAAAGTGTCATGCCTACTCAATTCTCCATAAACATGCTTACAGGAATAAGAGATCTATATTAGGCGTAGTATACGTAGTATTGCGTATTTCGATCCAGTATCGGATGATCACATGCAAGGCCTGGGGCTGGTACAGTGTCTGCCGCGTACGAAGCATATATCGGATCACAAGAAACTAGTCTCTTTATTATCGGATAATCATGACCAAGTCATATTATCCCGATGGTTGCAACCCTTTAGAGAACCAGTTATGTATCCCTGCGCGATCATCATCTCCATATGACTGGAGTGATACTTCCATCTTGACATCACACCTAACACACTATGATTCTCAATATACCCAGCAGAGGCGTACACATAACCGGTTAAAGCCCTGGACGACCAAAACCAAAGTATATTGATTGTCGTAAGTATTAGCGGTGCAAGTCTCAGGTTAAGACCAAATACACCTACCCTGATTTCGGACTTCCATTGACACATAGTCATACTACCAATGTCATTCCGAGGGGGTCTATCCAGAGCGAAGTTGTTTCCGTACCATCAGTAAAACACAACCTCCTATTACACTTGCATGAGTATCCTATACCCAAATATATGAGAACTATGTCGTCGTGCCCTCACATCGCGCACAGTGTAATACTAGTATTTTACGCATTATCGATGTCCAATCTCCATAATACTCTGACTAGGGATATTTAATGATTTATCCTTTGTGGATTGATACTGTCTCATATCTTCTCAATCCAGGAACAAATCACATGGACCTCCTATCATTTATACATCATGGTGATCTAATCACAAATGATAAGAGAGCAATCTCCTTTGTCACATAGTTAATTTGTACAACAACACCATGATCTGTACAAATAGTGACGCTATGGGTCATAATTGTCCAACAATCTCCCACTTGGCCTGTAGCTAGTCACTCGAGTGTCTGACACTCAAACTATGTACGGTTGGCTCAAATTACTGAGAAAAGGCTTTCCTCAGCAGATTTGCATGATTATCATCTGATGCGATTTATTCGATCATTATTTCGCCACGATGTATGATCTGAACGAATCAGATGAATATCGAAGTATGTATATGGATCGTGTATGAGACCATTAATTCTTTAGCCTGCGCTGCAGCCTAGCTCAGCTGCTAACAGAACTATATCTAATCTAATTAGATTTATTATCAACCCAAATGGCTTCTATTGTTGCCTCAGCTGCAGCAATAACCCGCATTTGTTGTTTATTCGGTAACAATATCTTGCTTGGAAGATTTCCAGCTCACTGTTATGTTATTCAAACTATATAGTACCGTTATCCGACTTATAGTCATTTTTATCGGTTATGAAACTTGCTACAGTGATCCTAGTCACTTTAAGTTCTCATTCTCCATAGTATAAGACAGCATTCTTAGTTCTCTAAGATACTAATAGATGTTCTTAACTTTAATCCAGTGACTATTACTTGGATTGGCCTGTTTGTGAATCCATATGCTCAAAGCATATGAGACACCATGTCTCGTACATTTTTCAATATACGAGTTCTCGGAGAGTTTTCTCAAAAACCAGCTTTCACCGATTGTATTATGAGAATATCATTTCCAAGAAATGACATATTATCACTATTTATAGGATAGCCACTGTCAGTGCGCTCCCACTAACCTCCTTATATACATAAGAATCATTTTCATTTTGAATTAAATCATAAACCATTATGATTACATCAAAACGATAATTCCAAGAACCTAATGCTTGCTTCAGTCCAAACATGGATCGAATAACCTGTAAACCTTGTTGCTAGTTTTGGTACTACAAAATCGACCGGATGTTGTAAACATCCTCCAAAAGGTTTCCGTTAAGGAAAGCGGTTTTGCCGTTAAGCTGACATCTTTCATAAATGAAACATGAGCAAGCATTATCCAAATGGATTTACCGTGACAACAGGTAAAAGGTTTCGTCGTAATCAATATAATGTTGATAACGATACCTTTCCGCTAAAAGCCTAGCTTTATACGTTGGTATGTTGCCTTCCATGTATGTCTTCCTTGAAGACTTATATAGTACCAATAGGCACAATGCCTTGCGGTACATCAACTAGTGTCCAAACATAGTCGATTTACATGGAATCCATTTCGGATTTATGACACTTTGTCATAATTAGGGAGTCGATACCTTGTATCACTTCCTCATACGTAGTCAGTTGGTATACCTCAATAAGATTGGCATCTTTATGAGGTGAGATCAGAAACCCATACCCCAGGTTATTTTCTGACTATCTCCGACTTACATGGTTCTTGTGTATTCGAATATTACTGGTATAGTTTCATCCTTGATGAACTATATGCGTTCCATTAAGAATTGGTGCCTTGAATAGTATTACTCCGATTTTCATCGAGTTTTACTATCCTCCCACTTATCACTGCATATAGGTATTCCTCTTAGGAAAACCGCATGGTGAGCAACAATTAAATTGTTCTCTTGTGAGTTGTATAAGTACTATACTTTGGATTCCCTAGGATAACCTACAATTAGACACTTATCCAATTTGGGTTTTTAGTGTGGTATCATCCAAACATATGCCTAGCATACCCAAATCAACAGGAATGAGAAAACCCAGTTTCTTTCCTTTTCATATCTAATATGAAGTCTGTCTAATAGATTTCATAGAACCTTATTCAAAATAAGATCTGCACTGTTAATGTATATCCGTTTGAAGGAAATGGTAGCTCAGAGCGACTCATGATTAACCTTATCATGTCCAACAAAATTCGGTTACTCTGTTCGGAAACACCGTCAATTGACGTGTTCCAGGAGGAGTCCTCATTTGAAAGAATACTATACTATGTCAAGTATATTAGAAACTTATTGCTTAAGTATTTTCATCATAGTCTAACCGTGATGGTTTAATACTTTAGACGATCTGTTTGTCTATTTCGGGTCGAAACTCTAAAAGTTTCCGATCTGTGTTCTAAAAGAAACACATAACCATAACGAGATGCCACATCCGTAAAGGTCACGAAATATTCATATCCACATCTAGCCTAGCTAGACATGGGCCCACTTGCTTCACTATGAACTAGGGCTAACAGATCGGTGGCATTTGCACTTTTACCAAGTAAATGTGTTTTAGGCACTTTGCCCAATAAACCAGATTCATAGACTTCATTTGAATAGAATCAAATCTGTCCTAGTACCCACTCTTCAAAAGTGTAGATATATGAGTCTTGTTTAATTGTGTCCCAGACAACAATGCCACAATTAGTTTCTTCTGATTAAATCAGTTTGAGCTATTTGTTTGTCATGTTATATGTTTGAGATTTATTTATATTCAAAATATAAATGCTGTTATTCACATCCAATGTGTTTATCTCGATATCATCTTTATAAAATAAAACACTTTAGTGTTCTATAATATAAAGGTATACCCGCAACGGGTTAAACCCTGATATAGAGATAATGTATCTAGTCAAACTAGTTACATTTTAACAGTTTCAAATTTAGGTAGACACCCA